>RQTK01000295.1:96346-170115 GCA_003991915.1 Elysia chlorotica
TCACCGGTGCACGTCATGAGCTCTACAGGAGAGAGAGGAAGAGAATAATGACAGAGGGAAAATAATCAAAACTAAAGGCATAGGTAATCAAAAAAGGACCAACTAAAATATACACACGTGGTATAATTAATTACAAAACGCATAATAGCACTAAACCAAAGGTAAATTAAATATGAATTTATCACAATGGTTGAATGGTACGCCACCTATGCAAAAAGTCTCAGTCCATAGTCGACTACAAGGAAACAAAGCCAGAAAAGGGGAACTAGGTCTCAATCTACCATCACCCACAGCATGATCTGGTCAGGACGAAGACGACAATATTCTCAATGGATACAATTATTAACGCATCACAATACCGTTAGTAAACAGGGACTACTTACACAAAACTGTCTATCAGAGACATGCAAAGAAACTCAATGGTTTCCACCTCTGCTGCCTCCACAAGCTGCTTATAGTCAGAGCAACTTCACCGACACAGTGATCATCGAACAGTCAAGAATGCCTAGCGTCTTCACCCTCTTACGACAGACACAGCTCCGTTGGGTTGGCCATGTGTCCAGGATGTCCAGGATGTCAGATGAGCGTCTCCCAAAGCGCATCCTGTATGGTGAGCTCTCACGGCGGTCAGAAGAAGAGGTTCAAAGACACGCTCAAAGCGTCAAAGAAAGACTTAAACATTGATTCAACGCTGTGGAAGGCCCTTGCTAAAAAAAAACGACCAGCTTGGCGCAAAGTAGTCACTAAGGGAGGAAAGATGTATGAACAGCAGCGTCTGCAGACAGCGAAGACCAAACGAGCAGCACGCAAGGCCCGAATCAACTGCAACCCAACTCCTCAAGCTACAGCTGCGCCATGTCCCCACTGCAACATAATTATGCTTTATAGCTCGGATTGGCCCTATCAGTCACCTTCGAACGCACTGACGATCTAACTCCTCAGATGATGTGTGCTTGTCGACTTGCTATGTCGTTGAAAGCTTGGGCTTGGTCTTAAGTGCTCCAAGAACCAGCTGGTGATCTGATGATGCGTCCGCGCCGCGTTTCACCCTAATGTCATGCAAGTGTCGTCTCCACTTTTTTCGATTGTAATGTGGTCATTTTTCGGCCTTGCCGTCGGGGGAAATCCATGTTGTTTTATGAATGGTCTTGTGCGGGAACAGAGTAACCCCGATTACCAGATCATGATGTGCTCCATGTTTGTGTTGTCGGTGCCTACTTAAGCGTTCAGGTCTTCCAACAATATTCTCATGTCTCTCATTAGGACTTTGTTGATCACCGTCTGGACATGTTCATAGAGCCGTACTTTCTCCTCGATCTCTGCTACATTTCTGGGAGCATAACACTGGATGATAGTGACTCTTCTGCCCTTCGAGTTAAATCTTGCAGTGAGAATCCTCGGTGATACAGGTTCCCAGGACAGTAGTTACCGTGTTGCCTCAGGTGTCATAAGAAATGCGACTCCATGTGTGAGTGCTTTACCATCTTCACTCCCAGAGTGGATTATAGTGTTTCCATTGACTAGTCTTGTTCTTCTTTTCTATGTCCATCTGGTCTCACACAGAGGCAAATTTTTTTCAAACCACACCTGTTTATTTCTCCACATACC
Organism: Elysia chlorotica; assembly: GCA_003991915.1. Lineage (NCBI taxonomy): Eukaryota > Metazoa > Mollusca > Gastropoda > Plakobranchidae > Elysia > Elysia chlorotica. The sequence continues at coordinate 97,955 of RQTK01000295.1, forward strand.
TGTGCAATTCTTCCGGTCTCATACATGGTTCTGATGCTCCATGTCCCTATCGTGGCCTTGGTCTTGGTCGCCAGAAGAGTTGTCGGCACATCGGCGTCCCTAGTACTTTCACCGGTGCACGTCATGAGCTCTACAGGAGAGGACTCCTCCTCAACCACGCTGGTTTTGTGTATTTGTTGCGGGTCCTGCACCAGTACTTTTTTACGAGACGGGGTTGTTAACCCCATGCCCAACCCTCAACTTGGAGGGCCAGTGAGTACTCTTAGTCTGGCCTCTACCGTTCGACTTGTCTGGCTTGGGTGACTCTATCAGGAGCTAGCATAGCTCTTCAGAGCATTGAGACGCGCAAGCCTCCCAACCAGAGGCAAGGTGTCACTCTATGGGAAGCAAACGAAATAAACAAAAGGAAAAAAAGAGTGTGTTGGTTGGTGGGGTTAACAGCACAATTAGGTCAAGTAAATAGCTGTTATTAAACAAAACAAAACAAAACAAAGGAAAAAATGCAGCAAAAGAAATAACAAATAGATAGACAACAAAACAACACGTAATCAAGCCAGTCTGTGCTTGCACAAACTCTTGCAGCACTGCATATTTTCATTAATTTTAAAAAAGTATTATAGTTAGATCGAATAATGTTCCAGGTAAAAACAAAATCCCGACAACTCAGCAATATGCCCAGGGTTTAAAGAAAAAGTGCATCTATTATTTTATTATTATTGTTTTTGTTTTGTTTTTAAACCAAGATATAGAATATAGATCTTTTAAGCAGAGCATACTTATAAACTATGGAAACGAAAAGGCTTACCTACTGGGAGTCCATGATTCGGTTCTCATCCGATGCACCCATCTCAGTTTAGGATTAACCTGAACTCTAAAGTACCTATTACACCTTCAGACAACCGTCCGACCCTGTCGCGTGCATGCATACGACACTCCGTCGTTAGCAAGACGTATGCGCGCTGACGACAGATCGGATCGTGTAATAAGAAATTTTGGTGTTTGTCGTATGCGTGTCGTCGATTTTCCACCGACCAAAAAATATCAAGCACTGCTTGATATTTTTCGTACGACAGGGTGTGCCCGCGCCAGACAGGTCGGCGCCTGCTGTCAAGATTGACGACTGGGGGAGTACAAACTTTATGAAAATAGTCTCCTAGTGTAAAATTAATAACAGAATTGAAATCAGCGTACAAAAATAAGTAAAATAACTCGCGAGTCACTTTATTAATTAAAGTATTTTGATTTTAATCACAACAAAATATAAAATCCATCTCCCCCCTCCTCTCTCTCTCTCCCTCCCTCTATTATGTTCACCTTTCACATGACCCACTTCAACAACATAAAATTAGAATGCACACAATGTTGCATTTCTTCATCACACTCGATCTAGCGGATGAAGTAACAGTATTGTTATTACAGGATGGTACAAAACAGGACAGTTTTAAATCTACACCCACTTTAAAGTCAGTTTTTAAAATCAATTATCAAAGATGGCTTCATGGACTAAAGAGGCAAAAATTTAGTTTATTGAAGTCTATCGCTCAATGGAGTGTTTGTGGAAAATAAAATTACTGTTTATTGTTTAGCTATCAATGGCGACACCAGCGACAATAAATGTAAAGAGGTTTCTTCATCTATTCTCATGAAGTTGTTGAAGTCCTCTGGGTAGGTTCTTATCTCTTCTAAAAGATTCACATAAGAGAAATATTTCTTCTTTTTCTTCTTCTTCTTCTTCTTCTTCTTCTTCTTCTTCTTCTTCTTCTTCTTCTTCTTCTTCTTCTTCTTCTTCTTCTTCTTCTTCTTTGCATCTTTTGTGGCGCGGTGGTCCAGGGGTAGAACATCGGCTTCCGACGCAAAAGGTCCCGAGTTCGAATCCTGGCGGTTGCGTTCCCTACTAGTTGGGTCGGTGTCAGTATAATGTGAGCGGTTGAGACAGGAGTCATGGTATCCCCGCCACCCTCTCTTGTGTGTGGCAGCACATATAATAGTCAGACGTCTGTCTAGGGGCCCGTCCACAATAATAGCCTATATAGTGCTAATGTTGGACGTTAAAACCAACTCAACTCAACTCTTTGCATCTTTCAAAGTTACAAAAATTGCCAAGGCATCGAGAAGTTGATCCATTATTACGCACGTAGCTCTATATCTAGTTGTAAATTTTAATAAGCTAGCGCGATCTTCATCCGTCGGCACACCTTTTGTCGTGACGTGTAATAGCTAATCCAGTCGTATGCACACCGTATGCATACTGTGGACCGGATGACAAAATTCAGTCGGATGTATGTCGACGGTTCACATACGACCTGCATACGACCGCGTCTGAAGGTGTAATAGGGCCATAAGGGACACAAAATTATTAGTAAATTACTTCTAAACAGATACATCAAACATTCTAATATTTCTAGTTCATCTTACTGTCATAGTTCAGAAAATATCGTATGCAATAAATAGAATCAAGATCATCTAGTATCTAGCCATTGTGCCTAGACTCTGGATCTATAACTCAGCGCAGTCTACATTTTATTATATGCATGTACTCTCACAGTATAAAAAAGGATAAAACATGCACATGACACAAATAGTCATATAATTCTGTAGAGTTGAGGGAAAATAAACTAAATTATAGAGAAAGATACTTTAAATTTTAGTAAAAAGGCATTTTCTCGTCTTATTTTACTTAGCCAATTTCAAAATATCAAATCAGCAGGGTCAAAATTGCTCACTTTACTTTTATATTGATTTAAGATAACATTTGAGATGTATATATATATAGTTATAAATGTGCATCGTTATGCGACTGAAAATAAACCAGGATTCATTGATTGGGAGAAAGAGGGGGAGGAAAGGCGGAGTCAAATAAAGAAGTCGGCGACGAAAAGCTAAACAGTTTTTACCAATTGGAAACATTCGTTCTATTGATAACAAACTCGACGAACTCTCAGCATGTTCTAAGCACATGTATGAATATCGTGAGGCCTCATTTCTTGGCTGAACGACAGGACCCCAGACTCGGCTATCAATATCGACGGTTTTTCTGTTTTGAGAGGGGGACAGAACCGACGCCTAAACCGGCGTTTGCCTTTATGTTAAAGAAAGATGGGCAAACAAAAACAATGTGACGGTCTGCGGAAAAATATGCACGCCACACATTTTAACTGCTAAGTGTCAATGTGAGGTCGTCCTACTACCTGCCCAGAGAATTTACCTCTGTAATTATAAACATTGTGTATATACCTGAAACGAATCTTGGGCCTGAGGCAATTGAACTGCTGACATCACGCATCAACGATCAGGAAACAAGATCACCTGACGCCATCAAACTCATCGTTGCTGATTTCAATTATGTCTTCTGGATACCGCCCTACCCCACTACCATAAACATGTCACCTGTACAACAAGAGGGACAACGACTTTAGACCTGTGTTACAGTAACATCCCAGACGCTTACACGTCCATCCCACTGCCACCGTTGGGGGCGTCTGACCACAATAACGTCTACCTAATTCCCAAATATCGACCTGTGCTGAAGACCAAGAAGTCCACCACCCGAACTGTCGAAGAATGGTCTGAGGAAAAAACAGAGCAACTACGTTCATGTTTCGAAAATACAGACTGGGACGTTTTTAAAGACTCATGTCATGATATAAATGAACTTACCGACATTATTAATTGTTATATTTCTTTATGTGAGGGTAATGTTTTGACAAAGAAAACAATAAAGATATTCCCAAATAGCAAACCATGGATCACTAGAGAATTTAAAGAACTACTAAGAGAAAAAAGGCTAGCTTTTGAAAATAAAAACAAAGAGGACATGAAAGATATTTAAAAAAAGATAAAGTTAAAGACCAGAGAATGTAAAGATAAATATAAAGAAAAGATTGAAACTAAGCTCAAGGAAAATAATATGAAACATATGTGAACACCTTAAAAACTATGACTGGCTACGGCCCTTCAAAAGATACCTTTGTAGTACAAAACGAAAGATCATACGCAGATGAACTGAACACATTTTACTGTCGTTTTGATTGCCACGATTTCAACAAAGAGCATGAAGAGTTAAGAGCGCAGTTTATAAATGAGTCAAGAGAGAATCACTATGAGTGTGTGAAACTCGAAGAAGTCTCGGTGGTTTGTCAGTTTAAAAACGTAAATGTAAACAAAAGCTGTGGTCCTGACAAGGTTCAGGGGAAAATTCTGAAACTGTGTTACCAGCAGTTAGCAGCGATATTTACATATATTTTCAATATGTCATTGCAAACACACACAATACCAACAGTGTGGAAAACATCAGAAATCATACATGTCCCTAAAAAGTCACGTGTCACACAACTGAACGATCTAAGACCTGTTGCTCTTACATCTATTGTTTTTAAATGTTTTGAAAAATTGGTAATGCGACATATCTTAACAGATACAAATGAACATCTTGATATTTTTCAGTTTGCCTATAAAGAAAGAAAAAATGTTGAAGATGCTGTGTTAACGTTTTTAAATACTGTCCTGAAACATCTTGAGTAACCCAGAGTTTTTGCCAGAAGTTTATTTGTTGATTTTTCGTCTGCTTTTAATACTATACAGCCCCATCTCATGATCAAGAAATTGTATGACTTGCATGTTGATATCAGTGTTATCGCCTGGATTATTGATTTTCTTTTACAACTGTACAATGAGACAACAATATGTTTATATAAATGGTGTTATATCCAATTTTGGAATTACATGTTTTGGAGGAAACCTATCAAAAGCCCACTCGCAAAGAGTAGAAAAAATGATAAAGAAAGCTTCCCGAATAATTGGCTGTGAACGGACGTCTTCCAAAGACATGTATTTTTTACAAGTATTTAAAAAAGCTAAATGTATTACCTCAGACACAAACCATCCTCTACATAGTGAATACGAAACGTCAAAAAGAAGCAACAGAATAATATCAAAAAGAGCAAGAACAGATAGATACAAAAACTCATTTGTACCAGCATCCATTAGGTGGCTGCAAAATAGCTCTACCTAGAGCGTGGCGAATGTTGGTCTCCGGGTCGGGACAATCGCAGTCGAGAACTTTGTGTTTGTACGCAGTGTAAAATGTATTCTTGTAAATGCGTGAAGAGTTGTGTGTTTTAAATCGCTCATTATATTTTATTATCATTATTATCATCATTATCATCATAATTTTTTATGTCACACATGTACAACTGGTGTATTTATGTATCCATGACCAAGAAAAATTTCCCTATGGGATAATAAAGGATTATCTTATCTTATCTTATCTTATTTTATTTTTTAGATGCGAATTGGAATCGACACCAAATTCCATAGTATTTTACGATGCGAATAAAAAAAAAAGTATTTTACGACGCGAATTGACGCTCCCTTCTATTAATAGCATCTGTGGTTGTTCTCTACTTCCGGCCTTTCCGCTTCCTCCTTTCCTTTCACGGTGTGGCGCAAGGTGCCGGGTTGCCGCTGACATACTGACACGTGAGTAATTCTTTTTGTAAGAAACAAAGTAATTGATTTAAGATAAAATAAAGATCTAGAATTCTAAGAAACACGTCGTTTTGAAGTTTTACAGACCTACTTTGGTTAGATCTAGAATCGCTAGTCTAGTTTAATCTTATTTTCTAAACTAGATTTTAGATTCTAGATCTAGATCTAGATCTAGAACTCTAGGCATTAGTTACTCTACTAGAGCTGGATTCTGCTCGCCAAAGCCAGAAGTGGTGGAACGCAATTCCGTTTGCACACATGACTCGTATTTGTTTCTTGCCATAGAGTGTCCAAATCGAAAACCCGTATTGGCATTGCGGAGAATCCTGGTCATTGACCCTGTTTCAGGTTTGTATTGAATCATGAATGTATCGCGGCAGGGCACTACACTGCAATCTAGCGCCACATGTAGAGCCTGCTTACGCACACATGTGGGTTGAACCGCCAAGGTTCTTTGAGACCTAAACCAGAGCTGCCAATTGTCCCACCTGCGATATAAAATGCCGTTTTGTCCTGCTTTAAGCATTGAAGCTGCATGTTTTTTTTTGGTTGATTTTCACCCTTACACTTTACAGCGTTTGCCGTAAAAAACTGCACATTTTTGTTTGTTAAGTTTTGCGCTGATCGTTGTGCGTCACATGTTTTGTCCAGTTTGCATACCATTAATTTTTAGGAACACAGAGAAAACCACCTTGGGTCTAAATCTAGGCCGGGGCAAAATGGCGAAGGCGTAGTCATTCTGAAGCCACGTTATTTCCTATGTCTAACGACTGCTCATCCTCTCAGTCGAAACTAGATCTTAACTTGGCCTTACAGTATGCTGAGTATCCAGACCTTCCTTTTTACCGCACCGCGCTTTTCCTTATCCCGCCGAAATTTTTTTAAAATAAAAATTGTAAGAAACGCCGGCCGCGGAAAAAAAATTTTTTATTCACGACCTCCGCATTCTTTTTACGTTGACAGTGGAGTTTGCTTGATTCTAGGGTTTGCTTGATCTGACTCTGATCTATTGGCTATTTTAATGACGGAACCTTGGCCAAACCGTTCTAAGCTTATTGATATTTAGGTTAGCGGATTTAACATGCGCACTCCTCTGGTACCGTTAATAATCGAGTTCTAGATCTAGCTATAGCTATATGGCGGATTTCACAAAATTGGTACACTGAATATGTTGATACATTCTTTTATTGTTTTATATACATGTATTGTTTGTGTATTGAAGGAGCTAGAAAAGCAACCAAATTGAGTTTTAAAGTATTTTTCTATTTCTTTTCGATTTTAAATGTGTTCATATCGCCGATTTACGGATGAACCAAATATCCCATTTTTAGGGACCTTATTGTTGTTGACAAATATAAAGCCTAAATTTGACAATTCTTCCTTATTTGATACTGCTGCATTAAAAGCAAGTAATAGGCTTTGAAAAAATGTCTAGTTCCTTGAGTATATCATCGAGAATCTAAGAGCTGTTAAAAATACCCTTCGTAAGGAGACGCCAAAGATACTCTTCTCGTATAAAAACAAGAAAGGCCTATATATATAGAATGCGCAGATGTCCAGAAATCGGGGTTTTGCACTGACGACAAAAAATTAAACGAGATTTTACATTCCGAGGGGGTGTGCTTCCGACTAAAACGACAATCGGAACCGCGTTTCCGCACTTTCATTTTCGGTATTATCTGAATTTGTGCCCAGGAACAAGCATAAAATTATACAATCGTTCTGTATCAAACTTCCTTGTAATAATCAGAGCTCTTCTTGTTTTTCGGTATTTAGAGTACTACTATAAGTACTTTTAAACCTGTGTATCGTATCGACAGTATGAACGACAGAGCCCCTAGTTCTTCTATTTTCGTCAATTGCTACTCTTGCTCACTCTTCTTTTCTTTTCTGTTTTCTTTATCTCTCTCTGTCTCTCTTTCTCTTTCTACCTTTCTCTCAACCACTCTCTCTGTATCATGTCAGCAAAACTGTAGTACAAGGGCTCAAACTAATGGACGAAGCAAATTAGTCCGTTAGTTTGAGCCCTTGTACTACAATGAGTTTTGCCAACAGGATACCTGATAGAGACACTCTTAGATCTAGCGTTTTCTAGTATTACGTCCATTCCTTATCTGGTTGCCGTCCATGACAGACTCAACCTATAGTCCCCCCCCTCCAATAGTGGTACACTATTTACCGTATTTTTTACCGAAAAGAGCCGCGAGTGAACGTTAAATCTACAAGTTGATAAGAGACTCGGCCGATCCCTACGCTGCTTATGAGACGTTGAAAACGTAAATGAGCGGTGTTAACGACTGGGCTAGCCGGGCGTTATTGCCGAAAATGGCAGCAACTACTGGGCGATCGACGGGACACCCGATTTTTAGCTGAATACCGTCAAATACGTATTTTTTCAACCAGATACGTCCCGTAAATGTAAAAAACGGGATTTTGCACCACGTGCACGGGAAAGCGGGATGAATCCCAAAAAGCGGGATAATCCCGCCAAAAGCGGGAGGGTAGGCAGCTCTGCTTTATTTACGTTAAAAACTGCACATTTTTGTTTGTTAAGTTTTGCGCTGATCGTTGTGCGTCACATGTTTTGTCCAGTTTGCATACCATTAATTTTTAGGAACACAGAGAAAACCACCTTGGGTCTAAATCTAGGCCGGGGCAAAATGGCGAAGGCGTAGTCATTCTGAAGCCACGTTATTTCCTATGTCTAACGACTGCTCATCCTCTCAGTCGAAACTAGATCTTAACTTGGCCTTACAGTATGCTGAGTATCCAGACCTTCCTTTTTACCGCACTTTTCCTTATCCCGCCGAAATTTTTTTAAAATAAAAATTGTAAGAAACGCCGGCCGCGGAAAAAAAATTTTTTATTCACGACCTCCGCATTCTTTTTACGTCGACGGAGTCATTTTCGGAGTGCTTTTTTCCGTTTTCAACTAGAGAAAATCGGATGTTTACAATCCGCCATTTTGAATCCAACAAAGTGATCATTATTTTAAACTGTGACTTACACTTACAGTACGAAACCTTGAGGGCTCTCTCAAAATGCGGTTCTTGAAAGAAGGCGATAAATGCACAGTCAAGTCTATTGATGCGAAGATGAAAAATAAGTGGTCGCCAAAATGGTCAGATGAACTTTTAGAGAGGGTTTTCGATAAAATCGGACCTGTGAAGTACAGACTGGGCCAGTGTATTTCTAAGATCGATGTACCGGGCGATGTTCCTTGTGTGAAGATAGGGTTGCCTATCGAAATAAAGGGAAAAAAACACCCGATATCGCACTGTAATACTGCGAAATATGTAGCCAATGTTAAAACAAGAGCAACAAATTAACAGTTCGGTGGTGTTGGACCTTCAACTCTAGACGGCAGCAAAGACAAAACTCCATGTCCAAACACTGAGTTAGACCTAGATCTAGACTAACTACCCACGCCAACCCGAGAGTCTTTTCTGTTAACCTTTTTAAAACTTTATATTTATTCTGATAATACTTTTTATGGGAATAATTTAACTGGTTCCTTTTTTCCAAATTATCTTTGTAAATTTATACATCTGACAAGGAGATACTGGTATGTTTACTTTAAGTGTATTTCAAGCTATTACCCTGTACTTTATACATATTTTAACTCCAAAAAGACTTATTCAAACACACATTTGTAGCCTACGGTATCGCCAAAATGCCCTTTTTTGCCGCTTATTTAAAAATTTTTCCGGGGGGAGCATGCCCCCCGACCCCCCTAGAGGTGCGGTCGCCTGTCTTGTACGTCAACAAAAAAAATCCTCGGTTTTGGCTTTTTCTTGGAGGAAGCACTGGTATCGCATGTGAATCATACGGCGTCAACACTGAATACAGTAGACTTAAACAAATGCGCGTGATTTCCAAGAAAGAGATTTGCTGCATACCAATGAAAATGAAAACTAAAGCCGCAAGAAGACATGCTGAAACAGATCAGTGTGGTTGGAGTAAAAGTTCAGATACTTATATTGGATAGTGTTCTAATGAATGGAATACGTTTGAATTGATTTGACCAAAAACTGATATAGAATATATCTAGATCTAGACACGACATTGAGAGCATAGACCTAGACCCTACTAAAGCTCTTCCTCTGTTCCTCGTTCTTTTTCGTTCATTGCCATCTTGTGTGAGTTTCTAGTCTCTCACCCTCTCTCTCTTTCTCTCTGTGCATCTTATTTTTTGTTTGTTTCTCCCTCAGATCTGTCTCCTCTCTCTCTATATCTCCCCCTCGCCTCTTTCTCTCTCATGTCGGCATAATTAAATACCACAGGGATACCACTTTCCGGAAATTTCCGGAAATCCGGAAAGTGTAATTTGGTTCCGGATCCTCCAGACATTTTTCTGACTCTTGAGTCCGATGTCCGGAACTTTTTGCTTGCTCAAAGGACCATTAGTTTTTTTCAACAGGCAGATGAGTTTATCTCCGAACCCAACCAGCACAAGTAGCAGTTATCCGCCAATTTCTGTGGTCACACCTCGCATACTTCGGCATATTTTTTAAAATGAAAGTTATACTCGGTTAATTTCGAAAATGCACCCTTCTCAACTCCTCTGCCTCTTAAAGCAATACAATGTGGTTTCTGATTATCATTCAAATAAGTTATATTGTATTCTTCAAATATGCACTTTGACTGTTTAACCCTTTCCCGTGTAACACGGCCAAATCCGGCCAAAGCATTTCCACAGCCTACTGTGTAACCCGGCCAAATACGGCCGCCCAGAACACACCTGGCCACCGTTCAAACCGGCCAAATACGGCCTTGAGTTTTCCGTTTACTAGGGTGTTCTATTTTCGGCTGAAAGGGGGCCTAATCACTTAAAAATAGAATCTTACTTCATTCCTAAATATAGATGGATGTTTCCTGACCCAGAATACCTCAGGAAACCCCACGCTGAGAGCTTTAGCTTAGACAAAGATTCAGTGACATCTCAGTCTTGTAACCAGCGTGCTCTTGACTACATCTTGCCTTCTTTCTCGTACTTTGCGATCGAACCGAGCCTTGTTTCCCTCTGTCTATTTGATGATGGCTGATGACAATAGTGATACCGAGCTGGATTATGAATCCGATGTTGACATAAGCCCTGAAAACGACTTCATTGAGGTATGTATTTGATCTAAGGTAGTAAGTAGAGTCACAGAGTAGAGGCCTCCGATCTGATTCATCGTCTTGATCTAGATCTAGGCTAGAGTATCTAGGTCTATCTTCGACCAGGACAAAATCAGCTAGACTGATTTAATGTGTTGGTCTATAAAAGAAACCGCAGTTATGATTTATTTTAAAGCTCTATGCGCATTTCATTTTTAATTAAAACTTTTAAACCTGACTCTTCTCTTGCTAGATCTAGATTCGAGATCTAGACCAGTAGCCTAGAAGTAGGAATTTGTGATGGCTGGTCACTGCACAGATCCAGGCCTACTGTAAATGTCATTTCTTTATCGAACTGATCATGCCTCAACTAGTCTAGACCAAGATCTAAACTTTTATTATTATTTTACCTATATAACTAGAGTTTCCCAAGAGATATAATTTTATATAGATCTGTATAAATAAGAGAGTGAGAAAGGAAGAGAGAGAGAGAGAGAGAGAAAGAAAGAAAGTTGAAATGGTTTATAGCATTTGATATCGGTACCATAAAGGCTATAATGTGGATGGGTCCCAGACTAAACTCTGATAATTTTATGTACTGTGAACAAAGATTAAAAAAAATTTGGACAGATCATGGGTTTCAAACCGTACCTGTGCCAGTTGTTTCGCAAAGAAAGAGAGAGAGAGGGAAGGGATGGGGGTTGGGGGAATCCCGTGTTATATCCGGAGACTTTTAACGAAAGGTGCCGAATCTTTGTCATCTATATAGCGAAATGGGCCAAGTACGGATGGTCTATACCAAAACGTGCCGAAGCATAGCCGTTTTTGGCCGAAAGTTGTAAAAAACCGACGGTCTATACCGGATATAATCCAATACTGACTATCTATAGGCTATCTGAAGCTGTCAAATACCGATAGTCTCTTTGAAAGCCGTCAAGTTAAAACTCACAGGAGGTCTGGTGGTTAAGCGCGAGGCGCCGGGCCCGGCTGTGTATGAGAAATGGGAGACGCTATGAAACTTGTCAGTGTATGAGAATTCCCCAGAAAACCAATTAATCTTAACTAGTTTCCTCGTGTGATCGATCGAACTCTATGTGTCGCCTTCTCGAGCGGTGAGGAGGAGATGTTCTTGACACAGGAGAAGGAAACAAAGACTTGAGCTCAGGACGGGTGATTTGGGGGTGGGGATGGTGCTTAACCTGAGTGAAGGATATGTTCGAGAAAAAAAATTTTGTATTTTTTACACAGGGATGGGAATTGTCCGCGGAAACGCGGATTTCCGCGGAAGTTGAGTTTGAGCATCCTCGGAAATGTGTTTGCGTCCGCGGTCCTTTCGAATTACAAAAATAAATGCGATAAAATGTGTCATCATCTCATCCATCAACTGCACCATCGTTTTCATCATCATCTGTTAGAAAGTTATATATTTTCAGAGCTGCCAATCGTTCCGCATTTCATGGGACAGTCCCGCTTTTTGATACCTTGTCCCGCCGTCCCGCCCGCGATGACGTTTTGTCCCGCATGTTTTTTGGTTTTTTTATTTCCACCCTCTACAGCCATTGCCCTTAACAACTGCACATTTTCATTTTGTTTTGTTAAGTTTTGCGCTGACCGTTGTCCATCACATGTTTTGTCCATGCTCAGTTTGCATACCATTAATTTTTAAGAATGAGAAAACCACAGTGGGTCTAAATCTAGTCCTGTCAATCTAGGCCGAGCCAAAATGATGAAGGCCTAGCCATTCTTAAGTCGCGTTATTCCCGATGTGTAGCGACTGCTCATCCGGTTAGTCGGAACTAGATCTTGGCTAAGTCTTACAGTATCGCCTACGACGTCATATATATAATTATACTGAGAATCGCGTAGTGAATACAGTAAACGGACACAATGTGCGTGATTTCCAAGAAAGAGAGATTTACGGTACATAATCAATGAAACATAACTAAAGCCCCAATTTCTTCCATTGCCTGCAAGACGACATACTGAAACAGATCGGCGTGATTGGCGTAAAAGTTCATATACGAATAATATATTGATTATTGGAAAGTGTTTTAATGTATGGAATATTTTCGATTTCCTTCAATTAATATTTGTTCTGATCTAGAAGTAACACGACGTTGAGAATGAAGAGTTGAGAGCATAGGCCTAGGCCCGACTAAAGCTCTTCCTCTGTTCCTCGTTCGTTTTCGTCCACTGCCATCTCTTTTCTCTTGTGAGTTTCTTCTCTCTCTCTCTCTCTCTCTCTCTCTATCTTTTCTCTCTCTCTCTCTCTCTCTCTCTCTCTCTCTCTCTCTCACGTCGGCATACTTAAATACTAATACCATTCCACATGTGGAAGGCCCGATTTGCTTCAACCAAGATTTAGATTTGTGAACATTTGAAAACATAGACCTACTCTAGCTGTTCCTGTCCCTTGTCCATTTTCGTCAATTGCTAACTATTGCTCACTCTTCTTCTTCTTCTTCTTCTTTTTCTTTTTCTTTTCTTCTTTATTTTCTCTCTATATATGTCTCTGTCTTTCTCTCTCTCTCTCTCTCTCTCTCTCTCTCTCTCTCTCTATCTATCTATCTATCTATCTATCTATTTGTCTCTCTGTGTCTCTGCTTGTTTGTTGCTTTCTATTCGTAGAGTTCCTTCCCATACAGTTGCATCCATATAATGTTGATGACCACATTGAACGTGAATAGTGTCTGTAGGTAGTGAATATGTTACTTGTATAGAATTTCGAACAAAGAAAAATCATTTAGTTTGGAAGGAAAAAATAAACAAATTGTGCTGTAAATCAAACTATAAAACTAGTGGTAATTGTAATTGTATTGAAAAAGTGAAAACGAAAGTACCTAATATCGATAGTGTGTATGAAGTCTATTTTCTTGGGCCATATCTGAACGAGTGGCTAGAAGTTAGAAGGTTATAGATCGTACTATTTTCAACTCGGCGTAATATATGACAAGGACCGGGCGTAATATGACAAGGACCGGGCGTAAAGCGTAATTTGCCGCGTTTGGGCGTAATAATTACGCCCAAAGCGTAATGTTGGCAGGTTGAAATACCATTTTTATGGTGCAGGATAAAATGTTACTGAGGCGCCTAATGATTTGTGTGGCAGTTTTGTTCTGCTTAACTGATGCTCTGAGTGTTGCACTGTCGTCAATGTTTTTTCTCATTTTTAGTCATAGATTTATAAGACTACATTTCAGCTGCACTGAGAAGTTCGTCAATTTCACTATCTGGTGTGGGGGAGGGGTGATTATTTTAAGGAGAAGCCAGTTGATCACACTAACTTGTTTTATTAATTTTAAATAACTGGGTGTGATATGTTTCAGTTCGAATCCTTTTTTACATAGTAATGATTGGGAGAGTGACGGCTGCAGCCCTCATTCCGACCTTTAGAGATTTCACAAGATCACATGGCAGCATTCTCTTAAATGCTTGGTACATGTAGTAAATTAGGGAAAAAAATTGGGGTGGTAGCAGTGAGCGAGAGCTATTGATGTCAAAATTGCCTGTACAACACTATTAGACTAGTATTAGTTTTGTTAGTCAAATATATGTCGATAAAATTGTGGGCGTCCAGATAAAATGATTTTCTCTTCTCAGCTGCCTTCAATAGCGCAATGATAAATGTTGCGAAAATTATTAAGTATGGTTAAGAGTGTCTTTGGTGGCCATCGAGTTTGTCACTGATTTTTGTGGTAGGTGCATGGGGATATATGCATGTTGTTCTCACATGCAAACAATGGGATAGCTCGAAAAGAGTGACTCCACCTGGGGTAGGGATACAGAAGCCACCAATCTGTATCCAAAGGTGTTTTTTTTTTCAATGTTTAATGAGATGAAAATAAAAAAAATCCTCTTGTGACTATATTCCAAAGTGATTATTTTTAATTATTTGAAGTGTTGTAAGTATTGTTAGGTCTTAGACATCCCAATGTCCAACTCCTGTCAAAAGAAGACGTAGACATAGATCCAGTTCATTAAACCCCATACGTTCAATGCGCCATTCACAATCATGAAAAAACTGCAACGGAAAATAGTGTGTATTTTCGTCTAATCATCGATCATTTGAATGAATATTATGGCTTTAACTCCTTTTTTATACATCCACAAGCTGGGATCCCGTTCCTACGAACAGGTTGAATACAGTGTAATTGTCTGTAAGCCGATTCTTTTTGAAAGGGGAACTTTTAGACCCCTTGCCATCAGTTAATATATTTTTGCTTCCTCCTATTTAAAAAAATGAAATTTCATTTCTTTTCTTTTTTTAAAAATTTCTTTCCTTACCCTTTTTTTTTCTCTTCCTTCTTCTCTTTATATATTTCTCCTTTAAAAATTTTGTATTTAATATAATTACTTTTTAAATGTTATTTCTCTCTCTCTCTTTTTTTCTCTTGTATATCTAAGACAGCTACGCTACTACTGCTGCTAATAATGGACAGATTTTACCCCTTGAAGCACATGATTTGATTGTCTCTTAGGTTCCTCTAGCGAGTCTTATACGGTGACTGGCCCCAAGACTTACGTCTGACAATTTTGTGTTGCCACGCATAAGACAGGGCTGGGATACCATGACTCCTGTCTCAGCAGGTCACATTATACTGACACCGGGACAAACAGTTGCATGGGACTAAAATCGGGAAGAAACAAGAATAGTTGCTGATCGTGGGACTCGAACTCCGCACCTCCTGAAGTGAAGACCAATGCTCTACCACATGAGCTAATTCGCCTTCTGTGCAAGTGCGGTGCAACTGGAAGTAATGTCAAAATGAAGGTGCTGAATTTGATATTAGATCTAGTATCTAGATCTATAAAACCCTTTTCATTAGTTAAGCCTAGATTGTAGATCTAGAAAGATTGCTCAAGTAAGCCAAGGTTTTAGATTTAGATAGATTGCTTAAGTAAGCCAAGATTCTAGATCTAGATAGATTGATGAAGTCCAGCAGTAGAGGCAGCAATGCCATTAGAACATGCGGTAGTCAATGACGCTTTGACTAACCAAGCCTTGATCTAGTTATTATAAAACTATTAATAGACTATCCGGAAATCTAAAGGCAAACTATTTTTATTTTTAATTATAATAAATTTATGAAAAAATAAATCAATAAAAAGGACCAGGTAAACAAGGTAAACTCCGCTCCCCCTGGTCTCACAGCGTATCATTTTTCATTGTGACCTATCCCTTGTACACCACACTTTATGAACGATGCCAGTCATGCCTTATGGGACTGGGAGAAGTGTTTTTACTAGTGATAAACCGACACATCTTTGGCTGTCTTTTAACTAGATTTGAGATAAATTTGTTGGGTTCAAGGTAGTTTACTCAATTCTTTGGTGAATTAGGGTGTTATTTGAGTTTTCGATCGTTGTATTCTAGTTTTACTGCACCACACTTCCCAGACACTTTATATCTAATTAGACACTAAACATCCAAAGATTGAATTATGAATAACTGCTGGCTGGTCGTGAAATAGTCAAACTTCTACAAGCCATGACCGACAGGTAGTCTTGTTTACAGAAGAATGGATTAGTCACAATGAACATTCCACAAGTTAAAATATTGCGACCCTATGTTCTACAGCTAACAGGTAATCAAGAGGCTTAAACTTAACTTGTACATTGTTCATGTGTGTGGTAGAGAAAGACTAGCTAAAGAAAAGTTAGTGGTAGAGGGGTGATTGACTCAACACCTATGGCTACTAGGTGCAATAATCATGTAATGTTTGAGTTACATTGTACTGTATAGGCAGCACTAAGTCATAAATGACTTCAATCAACTGTAAAAAAATATCCAATCAAAATGTCCAATGAACTATTAAAAATAAACGAGCTACTGTGCCTTGCCCGAGGTGTACTGTATTAAGGATAAGATATCAACAAAAGTGATTGCACTGATCATCAGACAAGTGCAGCTTTGGCCTCTTTGGAGTATATTACACATCAAAGTCTAGATCTAGTTCAAGTAAACAGGTTGATATTATATATATGCTTCTTATTTTCAATCTTTACTTTGACATAGAAAACTTGATAATATTTGGCTTTTTACCATAATAGAATGTTCATTTTTCCTAAGCCGTCTCCAGAAATCTTTACAAAAAAATTTACAATAATTAAACATGATTAAAATTCATAAAGGCGCCAATGTCCAATGTCTGCTTCTTTTTTATTATTTGACTATTGAGTTTAAAATTTTAAAAAAGCAAGGAGAGCAGAATAATGCTGAGCTGCTTTCTACTTCCCTAAGATCATTGATGATTTCATTTTGCAGGAAAACTTTGCATTGAAGTGACACCCACTGACAAGATAGCATTCATTTCTGAGGAACTATGTATTGGTTGTGGTATTTGTGCAAAGGTAAGTCTTGATTAGTTATACACATTTGTAATGTAGTGTTTTGTTCAGCCTATCTTATTTTGTATTTGTAAGTCATTGATTAGCCCTGCCTTTACAAAGACAGGTTTGTCTGCACCGGCTGGTGTATCCTTTTTAAAAAAGCTGATTGAGTCGGGAATCCAGCAGAAGAGGGAAATTCCATATGTATTAAACTGAATTTGTTTAGAATGGTCATGACACCCCTGCTGAAAATGTACAGGTCAGGTTTACAAGTGAGATATTTGATTTTCGACAACGCAGTCTCAACATAATAAATTTTCCTTCCGTTTTTTTCAAACTTGGTTGCATCCCTGATGTAAGAGGGAGACAGTTAAACAATCAGATACAAACACAATACTGTCCTCATACAAATTCCAAAAGTACTAAATGCACATAGATAAATTGCTCAGTATTTTGAAATTTGTTTTTGAGTTTTATGACTTTCAGTGCAAGCAAACAAGATGGTTAGCTGACCTTGATAAACACTTTCTTCCGATGCTTATTTCAGAACTTTAAAAATTCTACACTTATCGTTTGCTTTTTAAAACTATTACATGCATAGGCGGTATAAAAAAAGCTTTGACTGTTTATTATTGACTTGTGACTAAATTTGCCTTTAAAAAAAAAAAGAATATTATCCTTTTGCCATTTCGTGCAGTTTTCGCAGCTTCATGTGGGATTATTTTACCTATCAGTTACATTCAAATTTAATGGACTAGGTTAAAAAGCTAATACTTCAAGTTTCATGTCAAGAACTAAATTCTGTGTATAGGAAAGCTCAAGATCTTTTATTTCCATTGTTTAATAATTATTTCTCAGAAATGTCCCTTTGAGGCTATCAAGATCATCAATTTGCCAAGCAATTTGCACCGAGACACTACCCACCGTTACAGTGCCAACTCATTCAAGTTACACAGGTGAAAGCATTTTCTTTTTTACCATAGGTGCAATCTACGGTGGGCAAGAATGTTCAATGGATACACCAATCTATGTTTTTCTCTAGTTGTGGCAAGTGAAAATAGATGGTAGAAATCAAGAATTTCCATGAATGTTAATTTTGGGACAAAAAGTTAAATTAACTTGAGCCTGCTTGCATCTATGTCAAAGTAAAAAAATCAACCCAGTGATAATTTTATAGATTGTGAACTTACGAGTCTTGTATGAAGTAACTAGAAAGTAGTTTTAGATTCAAAGTTATGTTAAAGCGTTCAAAATTTTAACTTATAACTTTTAGATTATGAGCCACTCTTTATCAATAAGCATTTGTCTTTCAGACTGCCTACACCAAGACCTGGTGAGGTCCTTGGGTTAGTAGGAACAAATGGTATTGGCAAGTCAACAGCCCTGAAGATCCTGGCTGGCAAACAGAAGCCTAATTTAGGTCGTTTCGCTGTAAGGAAACCGTATCAAGAATTTTTTTTTATTGGATGACACGGTTCAAGGCGACCAAATTTTGAAAGAAAAAAAAAAAGAAAAACCCAAACAAAACAACCTTGGTACACTGAAAATTCTGAGCTGCATATATTTACTCCATAACAGGAAATCATTTTTATGTGATGGGTAACTAGTAAGAGTATAACACCAGCTAGAAAGAGCAAGCATTTTGCTTAAAAAATTCGATAAAATTTTGATGCTCCACGGAAAGAGTTAATTCTGGCCTATCATTCCTTGTGTGCCTCAGTTGTACAATTTGATGGTGTATTGTTTGCATTCATTTGGCGAAATTTAGACTGGGAATATTTCTGTTTCTATGATGATTTCTTACATACAAAAAAAATTTATATAATGTTACTCTAAAAAATAAATGTGCAACAAAGTGTCAATCCGATTTGAATTAAAATTGACTGTCTTTATTTCAGTGAATATATTTGCATTTGAAACGCCACTGAAACAGTTACAGAATGGTTTGTTGGGCATCTTATTTCCTTAATATTTTCACAGAACTTTCAGAATTTTAAAAAGAAAATATTGAAAGTGAGCATGTACGAATATATTAATGGTAACTTTACTTTAAACATAACAGAACCCACCAGACTGGACTGAGATTCTTGCTTACTTCAGGGGGTCTGAATTGCAGAACTTCTTCACCAAAATCCTTGAAGATGATCTAAAGGCATTAATGAAACCTCAATATGTTGATCAGATTCCAAAAGCTGTTAAGGTAATTTTTATACATTGTTCATTGTATGGTTAATATGTGATACTTTTATACCTGAGTTATCGCATAACATTAATATTTTTCATGAGTGAATTCCATTTTTGGCCTATGATTAAAAACCGAAATGCTGTTCACATTCTTAATACAAAATGTGGATAATTTTTTTGAGATGAGGCTGCAATGTTTTTCATTTTTTGTTTGTCTATCTGCTCCACAATGCTCAGGGAGTGTTAAATTGGTTAGCTTAATCTTACGTTCGATTCTGCCATGCATTAAGCAGTCATTTTGCCTGTCACCATGTATGGTACACAATTTGTTTAAAAAATAGACCATTTACTCTCTTTATGTGGCAGAGAGGGAGAGTGTGTATGTGTTTGGCTGTTTTATTTTCTAACAGGCCTTGCTTAATGATTTTACCTTTCACAAAATGGCTCTGCTCTTGGTCTTAAAACTGATTTTTTGAAACACATACCCTTTATATAGTTTGTATTAGAGCTGCCACTTTGATGTTTTCAACTTAAATAATTTCGTCCCAAATAAGACTTTTTTTTTGTAGGCAAAACCTGCAATGTGAATTTTGTCAACCAATTAAAAGTAAAGAGTTAGACTGAAAAGATGTGGTGTTCGAAGTAAAGCATTTTAAAAATATAAAGACCCAATTTTGATTTAGTAAGAGATTTGTGGGGGGAGGGGTGAGGGGGATGAAATGTATTGGTGTGGCTTATGTATAAATTGGTTTTCTTTATTTCCTTAATGTTTTTTTTTTTCAATTTTAGTCTATATTTTTTAGCTTGAACCAATGCTATGCTTAGGAAAATGAGGTTTAAACGTTTAGATATTGTAAATTTTAAAATTTTGTCTTCTCTTTGCCTTCCCTTACAAAGGGCTCGGTGCAGCAGCTGCTAGATAAAAAGGATGAGCTGAGTAATCAATTGAAAGTTTGTGGACAACTTGGTAAGAACTAGTCTAAACTTAATAGACTCGCCCAAACAATTTTGTAAAAAGTCACTTTTGAGGTTGATACAGTCTAGTCAAAGATTCACAGGACGCTTTAACCAGTAAATTTTTTGAGTGATACTATTACTAAGTTTTTGGGTTGATTTATGAAAATTTCCATTATCTTTTCGATGGCAAATAAATGATTAATGTATATTACTTCTTTGTCATCAGAAAGAAGTATAATCATTCAAATTAAAGTTGCAAATGCCTATTAGGTTTGCTTCTTGAAAGTTGAGTCATGGCAATGCAAAATTACTTATGCCTGGCCAAAACGAAAGACATAAAAAACTTTTTTTTTTAATGCATAGGCTGCCATGGTATTTAATGTAAAATTCTCTTATTGATACATGTACTTAGTCAAGTTAGTGCTTTTCTATTGTTTCACATTCTTTTCTATTCTATACATGGGCAGTGATCACTTGATTGTTATAAATTGATTTGAATTTGATTTTAGTCCTTTGGTCTGTGATTTAAACCTTTTGCTGTTCACATTCTTAATTAACAGTGTGGATATTCATTAAAAGATGAGACCAAAGTCATCATATTTATGCATATTTAAATTCTCCTGGCCTTTTACCTCCTTTCTAAAAAAAAAATATTTTTAGTATTGCAATGTTCAGGTAAGCATGTTCCTGATTGAAGTGATTCCTTATTTTTTCCTCTCATGAATTGGAAACATCTAATTTTTCTTTGTACAGACCTATTGAAAGTGCGTGACAGAAATGTGGAGGACCTCTCGGGAGGAGAGTTACAGCGCTTTGCCATAGCCATTGTTTGTATCCAGAATGCAGACATGTATGTTGAAACTTGTGGCATTTTTCATAGTGGTACTTTTTCTTGATCCATAGAATTATATGTTAAAACACCATTAAATAGTTTCTCTTTTATGTTTCACGTACACATTTTCTTCTTCTTAGCAAGTGGTGCTTTTAGTGCATTTAGATTTTTGGAATGTCTTATTAATTTCATTTTTTGTTAAATGTTGTTCACTGGGACATCTTTTAATTACAACCTTGTAATTTATGCAATTTAAATCACCCTGGTTTTAAAGTTTCCGATTCTTATTTAAAAAAAAAAAATTTTTTTTCCAAGCTTCATGTTTGATGAGCCATCCAGTTATTTGGATGTCAAGCAGCGCCTGAAAGCTGCCCAGACGATCCGCAGCTTGATCACCCCCACCAAATATGTTATTGTCGTTGAGCACGATCTGTCAGTGCTGGACTACCTCTCAGATTTTATATGCTGTTTGTATGGTGTGCCCGGAGCTTACGGAGTAGTCACCATGCCTTTCAGTGTGAGGGAAGGTAATTGACATTGTATTCTTTTTTCCCTAAATTTCCTGCCTTTTTTATATTGAAAATAATTTCCGAGTAATAGTAGTCAACTGTGTAAGTTTGCAGA
Source organism: Elysia chlorotica (assembly GCA_003991915.1). Lineage (NCBI taxonomy): Eukaryota > Metazoa > Mollusca > Gastropoda > Plakobranchidae > Elysia > Elysia chlorotica. The sequence goes on from RQTK01000295.1 coordinate 119,469, forward strand.
CATGCCTATTTGTACCGATTTTCGTTGCCAAACCTGATTTCCAAAGGAATGTACCGATTTTTCAACTGGAGATATTCAGCAGCGCAGTCGCAATTTTTAATACTCTCTAGACTAGCCAGTTTCTGCCGCTTCAGAAAGTTCATGACATGCTCTTGTCAAATTTTTTAAAACACTGTAGGGGAAAAAATTATAAGCTCATCGGAAATCTCTGCTATGATCGTAACTCTTTACTGTCGCAAAACGAAGTGTCTATTGCGAATTTAAATCAAGCATGCATAGTTCAGTCAGGAATTGCCTATGCACTGAACTTATGAGGCATATGTCTCCTCAAATTTAGGTTCCTTCTCTCCCTAAGTCTCTCTCCTCCCTACAGTTAATATGTGATCAGGACCGGAGCTCATCCGTGACTCAGCAAATAGCCAATGGATCGTCCGTGGATCTGCCTGCGTGCCATGAACTGTCCGTATATGGGCCCGCCGTCCATGTTTTTGGTGATGTTTGGGGGGGGGGGGGGTCTTTTTTTTCTGTGCGGTGCGATCTGGCAATTTTCTGTGAAATTTACCAGTGAAAACTTTACTTCAATCAATTTTCTGTTGAAAATGAATAGAGGTGGGCAGTGAGCATAATCATAGGCGGATCCACAATTTTAATATGGTCACTACTTTTTCAGAGTTTTCTTTTAAGTCCTCAAATTGCCTTTGACCAGTATCATAATGAAAATGTTATTTGATCTGACCTGGTAGCGAAATAAATGCGTTATCGGAACACAGCTAAAGTCTCTGGGCATTTCTTTGAATGTTGTCGATAGTAATAGTATTACCCGATCGGGCCCTTGTGCGAGAAAATTTATTGGGTAACCTGTATCACAGGGAAAATCGCCAGTTTACCTTTCGGCGGTATCGATAGTGGGTCTACAGTGTCAACCGCTTGGACCATTGTCTGTTAAAACAAAGCGATAATGTATCTAAGAGCGTCAGTTACTGGCAGTGTGTCCAGAACAGGTTGCTTTCGTTAACACACTCTCTAGTTCCAAGCTTTTCTAGTGCATCCACGATCGTACTTGATAAAACTGTTACAATTCAGGGATGGGAATTTATTTTTTCCCCCCTGTTCGCCACCTAAGGAACCATCAGAATAGAAACTAAAAAGAGCAAACCTCAGATATCGCGAGGGCCGATAATTCGGTAATAAAAATATTTGCATTTAAAAGATACTTTATACTTTCTTGGCAACTTTTATACAGTTCCGAGCATAACAGAAATACCCGATTTGCCGGCCGTTGTCAATTCAAGAGGATACCTCTGGATTTAAACTGGACTGAATCTGATTTTTACTTTACCAGTGCACTGATGTGCGCTTTCTAGATAATGGGAATCAATGATGATCCCAGTGATGTGATTACAACGCGCAATTGTCGAGGCTTGGACTGATCACATTTATACATGTTGTTGAGTTTATAAGCACTAAACTAAACACATAATTTATAAAGTGTTTCTAGCCAAATTTTGCTGGACACGCTTCAGATTTTAATGCTTCTTTAAAGAGAAAAAATTACAAAAGCAGGGACTTTTTTTTACTTACTTTTTACCCCCACCCTCCTCTTTCTCACTCTCTGGTTGGAAAGGACTGCTTTTCTGTATATCACTTTTTCTTTCTTTGTGTGTGTCTCTCTCTTCTTCTTCTTCATGTGCTTGAAATTAGTTTTAGAAAAAGAATGTTCAAATTATACGTTCTATCATTTAATTTGCTATACATTACACAGAGGTATTATTTTGTCAGAGAAAAATGTAGGTAATTGATATCTTGGGTAAGAATTCAAAAGATATGTGGGGGCCACAAAGTAACCTCAAGGTATTTATATAAAGTATATAGTTTTTTGTAGTTTTTTAAATTTTTATTATTAGTGTGTACAGTACAGCAATATTTAGGCAATAGCACTATACATGTCTCTATAGACACTCCAATTACACATTTACTGAGTACATGTATCATGAGTAACACCAACCAACCGAGAAAAACTTAAGTTTGTACCTATTTTTTGCTGTGGGAGTACCTAAATGGGCCTTTTTCAAGTAGGCATGTCTGAATTATGTACATATTATTCCTTCTTTGCCATTTTTTTATGGTTTGACATAATATTGTTAAGAAATAAAAGTGACTTTGCGCCCTGTATTCAGTTTAAGGCTCTTAAATATTTAACACTATTTTGTTTTCTGAACTTATTTACAAATGTACAAATAGCTGCATAACTTTTTAAATAGTTGTTGACTGCAGTTCGATAAGCTGTTGTGCCTGCACCTTTTCCTATTTATCTTCACACCTTCCATTGCAAAATTTTGAAAATTTCTTCCCCAAAATGTGTACATAAGGAAAAGGCCTAAAAGCATGCAATTTGAACAGAAATATGAATGCCATTGAATTATGTTTTTGGGACAAACACATACATTTGGAATTTGTAATTAAATCTTCCCTTAAAGTTTTAGTGATTTTAAATGTTAAGAAAATGTTTTTCTTTTGGCGTTTCAGGTATCAACATCTTCTTGGACGGCTTTGTCCCAACAGAGAATTTGAGATTTAGGGAGACTTCTCTAACTTTCAAGGTTGCAGAAACTGCTCTGGAAGAGGAAATCAAGCGAATGTGCAGATATGAATATCCCAAGATGGGAAAGAAACTTGGTGAGGCTTTTAAACAGCCGTCCCAAAGGATTTTAGTTAGGCATTATCTCAACTAAGCTAATAGCTTCACGGTGCATGTTTATTGTGCTAAAAGAATGCAGCATATGATGACAATCAGGTCCGTGTTTCTGATGTTATGATGCTTCACACCTCCTGATGCTGCTTATTTTAAGCTAGGGGTATATATATATATACATACACATTTCAATTGTTCTGTTGCTTGTCAGGATATTCTAACTGTAATTTGTTTACTGTTGCCAGGTAGCTTTGAGCTAAATATTGATCCTGGGCAGTTCACTGATTCAGAGATAATAGTCATGCTGGGTGAGAATGGCACAGGCAAAACAACATTTATCAAGATGCTTGCCGGCCGGCTTGAACCAGATGGTGGAGGTGAGTACAAGGATATCCAAACTTTCAATTTCATTATACAGTTGTGGATGTGTGAATTTTTCTCACCTTTTTTTCTCTTCAAAATCCTAGGTGTCCACTAGATAAAGTAGCCCCATTGTTATTTATTTCTCTGTATCTACATATTCCCTCTACTCTTAAGTGATCTATCCCTGCAGGCTCCACTGAGAAAAGTGTATTATACATGAAAAATTTGTCCAGAAATACAGACGAACATTATGGCACATTGGAAATAAAGCTGTAATCTTTTCCTATTTTATTTTATGACCATCATGTCCATAATACTAAAGATGACAGGGGAGTCTATGGAGACTGACTAAACTTTTTTCTTGGTCCAGGTTCACTGTATGTGTAATTATATACCAATTACCATATAATAATAATAATAGTAATAATAATAATAATAATGCATCAATTTTGAATGTTTAGCAGCATATGATGAAAATCAGGTCCGTGTTTCTGATACAGCTTGATGTTAAATGCCTCCTGATGCTGCTTGTGTAATGATTTTCCAATCTTCTCTTTAAACCTAAGCACTTGCAGACAAACTAATTTTACCCTACTCTACTTTGTTGAGAAAAAAATAAATCCACACATGCTAACAATTTTTTTGGAGGAGTCTTAAATTTTTAATTTTTTCATGAATAAACCTGCAATTCAAATCTTAATCTTTTCCCATTCCTTAGCTGAGACTTTGATTAGTTAAAACAAAATTTGGTGCTTATATGATATTTTTAAAAACCTGTTGCAGGCTTATTTCTATACTCCATGTATTAGAGCTGCCAATGTGTACGTTTCTGCATATTTCCCTATGAGTTTGCTATTGAAGCATGCAAGTAGGTTTTCTACCAAAATATACGACTTTGCAGTTTTCTTTTTTGCATAGAACATTTTTACAGCTATCAGTTTTCTCTATGTAATGAAACCAAATTAGGAGAATGAAGGTTTTTGACATGTGCAGCCAGAAGTACATCTTTTGCAACCGGACTACACCTTCCACATAACTAGATTGGCAATTCTGATCCATGGATAAGCATTATATGATCTTTTTAAAAAGTGTTTTCAATGGATATCACGGCAGCATATGATGAAAATCAGGTCCGTGTTTCTGATACAACTTGATGTTAAATCCCTCCTGATGCTGCTACCCTTTTTGATTTTACATTATTTAAAAGATTTTCCGGCATTTTGTGTTTGCCAAGCTTACCGTAGTAATAATTTGTTTTACCTAGGTGAAGTGCCTGTTTTGAATGTAAGTTACAAACCCCAAAAGATCAGCCCCAAACATCAAGGAACAGTACAGCAACTACTCCATGAACGGATAAGAGATGCCTATGTCCATCCCCAGTTTGTGACTGATGTACTCAAACCGCTCCAAATAGAGCCTCTTTTTGATCAGGAGGTAAGTGAGCGTAGTTTGTCTTTTTAAAAACCATATTAGTAATTTATCAGACGTTATCAGTTTGTAAGTCCTGTGATGAGAATCTGTCATGCACCACTCAGACAAATCCTGGATGGTGAGAAATAGACACCACACCGAATCTTTCTGAGGACTAACAGAATGAACAGTAATTTTACACCAGGGTTCTAATAAAGGAAGATAGGGCGTGGAACCCTGTGCACATAATGAAACAATGTTACAATCCTCTTCTGTGTTAAAACTTTTGTCTTAAATAAAATATACCTGTTTGTTCCCCAAACTTTATATACCTTTATTGAAGCAAGAAATAATTATTTTCCCCTGCTACTGATTTAGATTGATGTTAATATAACATAGCATTTTGTATGGCCTATATTTTGGAATATAGCCAAACTGAAGCTACCTTTCATGTCATACCTTTTTTTTTTAATCACAGTTGGTGGTTTAGGAAGCCAAAAAGTGGTTTTTACACTTTTTTTTCCCATAAATGAATATTATTTTAATGCCCTTTAGAGACATCTGTCATTTTCATACATTTCCGATCTTATCGGGGACACTCAAATTGTTGAATTCCCCGTCAAAACTTAAATTACTGTTTGAAGAATGATACCTCCAAACAAACAACAAACCTATCCGTCATGTAATGGAACTAGATGTAAAGGCCATTGGACCTGCATCTCGTAGAACTTAATCTAGACCTAGACTCTAGCTTTAGATTCTAGTTATTATCTGATGGTGTGGATATAGATCTAATTATTAAATTGGGAGCTAGATAGTTAACCGTGGCTCAAGTGGCAGAGCGTCTGGTTCTCAAAAGGGAAATCCCTAGTTGAAAACCTACAGCTGGGCAAAATTTATTTGTAGGATTTTGTCCCCTATCAGTCAATGATCACTGTTAGTTTGTGATTAGCTGAGCCAAAATCCCGGCACTGTCTGTTTATGGCAGCAAGTAAAGTTGTCACTCTTGGGACCTGTCCGATGTATAACCTAGCTGAAGATGGGCCTAAAGGAACCAATCGAACCAAACTAAAACTAGATAGTAGATACATTTCTTAATTTTAAGTTTAAATGATTGTAAAAGCTGTGATAGCCATAGGAACCACATCAAACTCGCATACAGATTAGCAGTAATTGCTTCCGGCATGTTAGAAAACTTTAATTCCTCTCATATCAATGTAGTTGCCAACCAGTATGTATGTAATATGTACTCATCACAAATTTAACCTGCCGAGGACGTCCGTCAGTATCACGGTTGAAATAATTCGTATTAAACAGTATCCAGCTGAAAATATGGTGTCCCGTTGATGGCTCAATGCTTGTTGCCATTTTCGGCAATAATCCTGGTCAGCCCATCCGTTTACAGGACCCATTCACGTTTTTAAAGTTTCATAAGTACCCAGGGCTGCCACTCATCCGTCATTGGTCGTTTTTGGGTCTCTCTCTCTCTCTCCTCATCTCTCGATCAGTCTATATCTGCTCAGCATGCTGAGTACTGTATAGGCTTAACGCTGAGGCCCCAAGGCTAACGTGTCACCGTGTGGTTTGGTGAACGACCTCGCGTGCCTTCCAATGAAAGGTGCTTAACTCTGATGAATTGGAAAACAATTTATCAGTCTGTTAAGCCTTCGATTACCTAGACACAATCTGGTCTTTCGCTCTACTCTTTTGTTTATACAACTTCACCCCCAACAGTTGTTGGTTGCACCTGACTTTCTGTCTTTCTTACTTATTGAGGATTATATATCATCAGGATTTAATATGGGAAAAGGAAAAGATGAGATCTATTTTAAACGAATTATTGCTGTTGATAGTAATATTCCAGCCTGCCGCTTCATGTTTTGAACTCTAACCAAGCTGAAGCTATCTTTTCTACTTTGCTACATGTATTTTTATCATAGTTGGTAGTTTAGGTAACCTAGAATTTTTATTTGAGATAGCTAGATCTAGAGTACACCATCATTTATCCTACTTAGAGTAAATTTCCAATTCATGAAATTATACTGCATCAGTATGAGGCAGGGAGCCGAAATAAATATATATACCTAGATCTCGAAAGTTTCCTTTTTGATCGAAGGAAAGAACAGCAACAAATTATCAGTTTCTGTCATAGTAAACTCTATAGGGGTGTCTTTGTATAGGCCAAATGGATGTTTCTGACACACAAAAAAAAAATAAAAACAAAAAAACCCGGCATATTTATATATAAAAAATAGAACTAGTCTTTGGTGTAGTTTTTAAAGTGATGGTTAAGCTTGTGTTTAAGTCAATTTCGATGGCTGAACCTAATATTCTGAGCCATCTATAAGGTTTGCAGTGACTAACCACACAAAATCTGTATTTGCTGTCTAAAAAGTTAGCAGCTATGATATTGTCCTGTGATGAAAATATGTCATGCACCACTCAGACATGAAAAAAATGGTGAAAAGCAGACACCACATAATATATCTCTGAGGACATAGTGCACAAATTTGTTTACATCTTAAAAAATCTCCACTAAATCCTTCACTGTTCGCCTCTTCCTTTGAATAGGTTGAAAACAAAATCAAGGGCAGTTAAAAAAACAAGCAACTTTAATATGCTTCATTTTGAAATTGTACAATACATTGCTGTTGAGGAAATGCTGTGTGTTCTATTAGTTTTTAACAGTTCTTTTTCGGGCAGTTCTTAAATTCTTAAGCTCACGGAGTACAGAACTTTTTCTCCCAATACGAATGGATCCTATCAAGAAAGTGTCATGCACCACTGATTCATGTAGAAGTGGTGAAAAGCAGACACCTCACGAAAAATTTCTGAAGACACCATGAATTCTAACGCTATTAGAAAATAAGAATAGATCAGGCATTGGTCCTACTCCTACAAAACTGTTTTACCGTCTTATCTAAACCTAGATCTAGTACCCTTTTATCTCTTGCATTGATAATTGATTTCCCGATAAATCACAGCACAAAATAGATATAGATTCCAAGCATAGATCAAGTCAATATTGGTAGCTGAATATGTTTGGTCATCATGTATGTCTTGAGTTAAAAATCTGTATTTGCTTTCTCAAAGTTGGCAGCAATGATCTCCTTACCCAAAGGATTTCTTCCCCCTACTCAATTTTGTGTTGGTACAATTATTCTTTGTCCAATGAAGAAACTATGTCATGCACCACTCATACATACGAAAATGGTGAAAAGCAGACACCACACATTTTTTTCTGAGGACTTGATAATTGAAAAGAGACTCATTATTAACATTTTTAAGTAATAATTTCTTTCAATAAAGTGCATAAATAGCACCTCACCGAAGTCTTGAAAAAATTTAAACACTGTTAGAAAATAAGTACATATACACACAAGGCTTCAAGTTTTAAAATCAAATCATTTGAATGAATGTTTTTACAGATTGTTACAATTTTTATGCACATTCCTTATTGTCTTATTTATACTGTTCACATCTTGACATTCTCAATGATAATTTGTGTATGAAACTCGTGTAACAGTCCATATGATATATCTTCACTCAAAGGATATCTCACCCTACTCAGTAGTATTACAGAAAGAGGGGACAGTGAGTTTTTGCCCCATACAATACTTAGTCCTATGAAGAAACTATGTCATGCACCACTCATACATATGCAAACATGGTGAGAAGCAGACACCACACCAAATTTTTCTGAGGACTTGAAAATTTAAAAGGAAATTGTTATTTTAACATTATAGTATTGAACAGTATGGTTGGGACTTTGATGTTTTTAAAAGTCATAATTTCCTTCAGTTACGTTCATATTTCTTTTTTCTCTCCATTTTTTTAGGTCCAGAATTTGTCTGGTGGAGAGCTGCAAAGAGTTGCCCTAACGTTGTGTCTTGGAAAACCTGCAGACATATATTTGATAGATGAGCCATCTGCATATTTAGACTCTGAGCAGCGTCTGCATGCCGCAAAGGTCATTAAAAGGTCAGTATTTTCCTCTTCACAATGAATCAGTACAAAAACTGAAGATTTTCATGATCCAATATCAGAACAATTGAAGCAAAAATGAGTCTATGTTTATTCATAGCTGCCAACCATACGTATAATACTTATTTAGTACCAATTTGACCTTCTGAGTACGTCGGACCGTATCTGGTTAAAAAAAATATGTAGATGACTGTATCCAGCTAAAAATTGGGTTTCCCGTCGATCGCTGCGTACTTGTTGCTATTTTCATCAAAAACTGTCAGTTAGCCCAGCAGTTAATTGGGCCCATTTACATTCTGTCTCATAAGTACCCCATATGCTTTGTGGAACAGGGATCGGCGGAGTCTCCAATCAATTTGTAGGTACACCCTTCACTTGCGACTCTTTTCAGTGAAAAAAAACAAAATGCGATTAATAGTGCAATACTATATCGGCAATTATGCTTCCGCCACTGGCGATCTGTCCCTCCGGGAATCCCCATGTTTTTTTTTTACCTTGTAATGTTACTCCATTACTCCAGTTTTACCTAGATAGGCCTAGAATCTGTAAGATATATTCTCAATCAGTCACTTCACAGTCTGATTTTCTGCTCAGCACATCTTCGCCTCTAACAGTTGTTTGTCCATCGTCATCACTGATCTGTCTATCCTTACCTTCTGACTTGCCGTTATTTCCAACAGTGGATAGATGAAGATCTAGAATAATGTTATATTTTTTTAATTGAAGTGTGTGATTAACACAACAGTTATGTTATCGTTCATTCACTCAGATGTAATTTTATTATAATAAACAGTTAGGCAAGCTATATTTACAATCTAAAGTATCATCGCTAGCTTCCCGCACATAGGCTTTTGAAGACCAACTACTGAGGTGTTTTATTATTGTAATTTTCAGTTTTTTGGAAGGGTGGCGAAGCCTTTCACAGGGCTGCCAACCCATACGATTAATCGTATTGGAGTACGATTTTTAACAGAGCAGAAAAGTTTCATCCTGCCATAGTTAAAAATGGGTGCACAAATAAAATGTCTGATATAGAGTAGTTAAAGGCTTGATATTGTTTAAGTCAGGAGTGAGATAAAACAGGATGACTGAAATGAATAGGTGAATAAAATGTCTCTTGGCATGCTTCATTATTTCTGTTTACTGCTTAAAGCATGCTTATTAGAACATTGGTTTGGGTTTACAAGGAACAATTTGATGAGCTGTGGTAACCTGTTCAAATTATATGGCAAAGTTGAGGGATTGGAAATTTTTTTCACTGTTATCCCTGTTATTTACCTTAGTTTGCATGGCAGCACCATCTACAAAATGAGACATCAAGTTGTGAAATTCTTTTGCATTGACAGCCTATCTGAAGAATTCAGAAAATTGAGTGTTTTGTATAATTTTTTTGTTGACGCTCCTTAGAGGGTTGGTGTTTCAACGGTCGCGCAGCCATTAATTATATATTTTTTTTTCATCAATGTCAGGTTCATCTTGCATGCCAAGAAAACGGCCTTCGTTGTGGAGCACGATTTTATTATGGCGACATATCTGGCTGACAGAGTGGTGGTATTTGAAGGAACGCCATCGATCAACACAATGGCCAACTCGTAAGGAACCTTTATGTTGTTCATCTTTTTTTAAATTGAGTCAAATTTTTCACCTGTCAGCTCATTTTTGAGAATTCATCTCTTGATTTCTTCTCCTTCAAAATTTGCTCTTTTTTTTACCTTTTCCAATATAATTTTTACTTCTTTCTCTTTCTACTGTGGGCAGAGTGTCATCTGCACATCTAAGATTAATAACATTTTGTCCCGCTTTCACCATTGAGGGCACATTTTCTCTCTCTTAATGACTTCCACCCTTGACAACCATTACCGCAATTAACTGCACATTTTCCATACACAGTTTGCATACCATTAATTTTAGGAACAACGAAAAATCCACATTGGGTCTAAATCTAGACCAGACTAAAATGTCAAAGACTTGTCATTTTTTGAAGTCACATTATTTCCGATGTATAAGTAACCACTGCTCATCCTCTTAGTGCGAACTAGATCCGAACTAAGCCTTACAATACCGTCTGTGAACAATGCGGCGCCAATACACTCAATACAGTAAACTTACACAATGCGTGATTCCCCCCCAAAAAGGGAATGTTTAGGCTACATATCAATAAAACTCAAACTAAAGCCCCACATTGTGCCATTTCTTTAACGAGACAATCTAATCTAGGTCTAGACCAAGCAACACATTTCAAATTAACAGTTGAGAGCATAGGCTTATGTCCAAAATTTTTCCCCCTGTTGCTCGTCCATTTGCCCCCACCCCCATCACTAATGCTAGAACTACTAGATTTCTCTTCTGTTCGTGCCTCTTTTTCATTAGTATTATCCCGTTCTCTTTCTTCCTCGTTTTTTGCTTTGTGCCCCTCCCATCCCCCTCTGTGTCTACCTCTTTGCCTCTCTCTGTCTCTGTCTGTCACTTTCTTTTCGTAGAATCCCTTCCTACACACAGTTGCATTCATATAATGTTGACCAAATAGAAAGCGAATAGTGCCTGTGGGTAGTGTCTTTTTCCTATTTCTGACACATGTTTTGGCTATCCTAAGAAGTTTCTTTGTGTTTGACCCATTAGACTTTGTTCGATGGAATTTACTTCTAATAGTTCTATGTTTAAAGTCTGCACATCTTTAAAGCTTGATTAGTGCATCATGAGGTATAGGTTGCACAATAAGATGTAGTATACTGCAAAAGCACACCATTCAACAAATATTCATCTTTTTATACCACTATTGCTGTTTACCCTTTTAAATTATTATCATATCTGCAGACCGCAGTCGTTACTGAATGGCATGAACAAGTTCTTGGAGTCGTTGGACATCACATTCCGCCGTGATCCGAACAACTTCAGACCACGCATCAACAAGCTGAACTCTGTTAAAGTAGGTTTGCCCCCTCCCCTTTTTCTTTTTTGTTCTTTTCTGTGCCCTGAGATCATTGAAGCCTGTGATTAAAACTGAATTCTGAACCAATTTTTGCTGAGACAATTTTCCCGAATATGAGGCTTCTTATTTGTTAATTCGTACCTTAAAATGATCCTTCTGTATACCTGATTTTCTTACTCTTTTAGAAACTAAACCTTTAGGAGTTAGGCATAAATATTGATCTCACTATAAAGATATGCATATAATTTTTTACTGCCATAAACGTTGTCAGCTTTTATAAGAATGCTAAGCAATTAAATCAGCTTCTGAAATGGGAGCCTAGTGTTAGAGGGCCTCCCTGGCATATGCATTTCTATCTTCTGGTTTGGTCGCTGATGCTATTAATACGATTGACCAAGTCCTATCTTGCTAGGAGGTCTGTTATCATAAAGGAATTTTCTTGAAATGTTAACCTCGGAAAAGTTTCGCTTTGTTTCATCAATGGTTTTCCTCTTAAATCAAGGATACTGCCATGTATGTTAAGTGCATATTCTCAACTACCTTTTAGGTGAATTTAGGACGAAGTAGATACATTATGCCAAAAAAACAACAAAACAAATCTTAAGAATTTAAAGTTATAGAAAGTCTTAAGGGTGTTTCTCTTTGTTTTGATGAATGGAAAAAGTATCTGTTGAAGCTATGGTTTCTTTTATGGAAAATCTACTGATGTAAAATTTTTGCATTTTAAATTTAATAAAATTCATGATTCTTTCTTTTTAGTGTTGTATTATTAGTTTGAGGTCTGTGATTAAAAAACGATTCTAAGCCAATTCTGTTGAAACAAATTTTCCCGAATATGAGGCCTCTTCTATTTGTGAAAACCAAGATCAGTAAACCAAATTTTGGAGTTTTTCCCTCCACCCGGATACAAAATATTTACACAAAAGGTATACAAGCTCATTTTTCTGTTGTCCTGAATAACTAGCCCTAACACTAATAATATAAAAAAAAATTCATATTCCTTGTCTCAACAGGACACTGAACAGAAAAAGAACGGGAACTTTTTCTTCCTAGAGGATTGAAGAAAGCCTTGTCAAGGGCACCAACTTGGCAAGGCTGACAACCATCAATGGCTTGGCCTCTTTTTCCTGGTGGACTGGCTTGAACTTGAAGCTGTCTTCACATCAAGTGTGGCTTAAATTGACTGAAACTCCATGGGCTGCTGGCACACTCTTTTGGCTGTGGGAACGAAAAATGGCATCACTTTCCTCTTTTGTGTCGACACACACATTACCTACTATTTGTACTATAGGTTGGTTTCCCGGCACCATCTTATGTTCTTTATGCTATGCTGGTATATTAACATACCAATATGACAGGAACTGGCTTAAGAAACGTTTGACATTGAACATTTTAAGAACTTCAAAAATATTTAGCCATTGCATGCCCGCAACTAAAACTATTTTTAAATTAGAATTTCAGAGTAAACAGCAACCCTTACCCACTTACAACTCCCTCAAAGAGGCAAAATATTTGATAACCACACTCCAGCCTAGGGTTTCATGCTCTGTCAAGGAAAATGCCACCATTGTAATTTCACCTTTTTCTCTCCTTATTCTTCAGTATCTGGAACTTTGTTTATAATTTTAATTTTTCTTTTGGTGTGTGTTATTTATTTATACTTATTAATTACTTAAAGTATACCTCTTTCCCTGACATCATGAGCCCTAGTGAGTGAATCAAAGCCTCTTCTGAAAGTGGATCAGCTCGGGGGGTGAACAATGGATCAAACATCCTATGGTCACATGGCTTGTAGATTATTTGGGCACTCAATATTTCTTGCTTTATTTTTAAAAAAAATAATCCGTGAAAACTACCAGAAACAGACCAGTCGATAATGATGTGTGTGCTGTATAAAGCCAGGTCAGAACCTTGTCATTCACAGCCGTGTATGAATATTTTGTCTTTTGAGAACCAGCAGCCCATAACAAATGCCACAAGTCATACCCAACATTTTTAATATTGAAACAGTACACGCGAATCATGTGTATTTTTCACTGCTTAGCAATAGGTTTTCATCTCATGGTGTCTTGTTTTTTGAGTATCAAGGATGGAACTATGTTATAGACATTGGGAATGGGCTTATCAAAAATAAGTTATTGTATTTTCTTTCACTATTTTTTTTAATATTGATCCAAAGAATCTTTTCATCCATGGTGAAAGAAAGAAATCAACTTTTCAGGAATTGATTACTTGAAAGAATAAAAGTTATACTTCTGAAGTGTATTCTGTGTTGGTCTTTTTTTTCTTCTTCCTTTTCTTTAAGCATTAAATGATTAATGATGTACAACTAACCAAAGCAGTTTGTGCCACTATGTGTACCACCTCTTACAAAACAATTATGACATACATATATTTCTTGTATAGGATTAGGAGCACAGTAAAAATTTGGAAGAACAAAAGCCTATGACACATTCAAGTGTTTATCAAACTTGTCTTTGGCATTTTGTATGTGCTCTATGCATTTGAACGATCAATCTGAGCGTGTTATAAGGAAAGGGGCCAGCACATGAGTACTATCTTGCTAGGACAGAAGAAGAAAAAAAGCACTGTTGGATATTTTCAGTCAGACAAGTTCATTCAGCCAAAGCAGTCAAGAACTTCATTTTTAGGACTAATAAAATTATTTCAAACTTGGAATCGGCCTCCAAAATTAGCAAAATTTATAGGGACTTTTTAAATCAGCTGTATTAAACCATTTGAAAATTTCCCCCCAAGTAACCCCTATTTAGATATAGACCAAGGAGAGCTAGGCAGAGGCTTCCAGAAGTAAACATACTTCCCTAACTTTAATTCGTATTTAAAATAACAAATATTAGTTACAGCATGACTGTGCCCTTGTATTGGCTAGTCAGTGCGGTGGCTCTGCCTATTTTTTGGGGGTAACCTCGCTGTTTGGACTACCGGTACAAGATTCGAGGCTACCCAAAATAACAGGCAAAGTTACTAAATCGAATAGCACAATTTTGCATGGGGTAACAATTGTAATCATAATCTTTTTATACTAAATTAGTATCATAGGTAGGCCACGGTACTCTACTCACCGTTATATTATTATTAAAGGTTGAATAACAACTTCGACGATGTACAACACATTTGGCTGAAGTAGAATACATATATGGCTAAACTATGATATCAAGCAGTTTCACATTACTTGTGTGAACGTTGAATGAATGAAATAAAAACAAAACGTAAGATGGTGGCAGTCGGTAAATATTGAATCTAGTTAAATCCAATTTAAACAGTTCAGAAGCCGCGCTCAGTCTGGTTTAATTGCATAAATTAACTTGGTGTATCAAACCGTGAGCAGGCGGTATTGGATGTTTTCGGGTCGGACACAGTAAAGGAGCCGCGAGAGGGAGACAATACATGTAGTTTAGTGAAAAGTAGCGATCTGACCCTAGAGTTTTTACCTTGGAACAAGTTGTGTGTGCTCTGTCAGTGTCACACTTGTTTAGTTCACTGTATCGCCCAAGTCTCAAATCTAGTTTGACGCTGGGTGAGAACCTTCCTAGTAACTATAGTATAAGTATAATAAACATAGCTTTTGTGGTGGCAACAAGAGGAAGCAGGCTTATACAGTACCTCTTCTACTTCTAGAGCTGTCTTATTTATACGGTGGCCCAGGGGTAAAGCATCGGCTTGTGACGTAAAAGCTCCGGGTGTCGAGTACTGGCGATTTTGCTCCCTACTGATTGGGTCGTGTCAGTGTAAACTGTAATGTGACCGAGTCATGGCATCACTGCCGTCTCGTGTGTGACACTGACAGCACATAAAATTGTCAGATGTCAGTCTCGGGGCCCGTCCACAGTATAGCCTATATAGTTCTTATATTGGAGTTTAAGCAACTCAACATGTCCATGTATTGTTCAAGTTTAGCCTTCGGGGAACTTTGCTCATGTCATACTGAGACCAAAGTGGTCAAAGGGGAGTAACCGTTAAAAACTAAACCTCGTTAAAATGTTGAATTACATGTATTCCAAAAAAATGAAACTCTTTGAAATTAAATCCCCCTAGTCATATGAATTATGATTTTAAAAACAGGAGGGCAGTTAACTGAGAGATGGAGGACATGAAAGGAGACCATGACCCTCTAGTTAGGCTTGGCAATGTCACTTGACAGATAAATAAGAGACGGAATTGCAAAGCAATACACAATAATTTATATAATAAAAGAAGAAGCAATACACAATAGTTTATATCATAAAAGAAGAAAGGAGAAATAATTATATAGGCCTACATAGAACAAAAGAAGAAACACTGTTTTTAAAGTTTGAAGAATACTGTAAGCCAAAGACAAATCTTGCACTTGAGAGATATAAGTTAACACTAGAGACCGGTAGTACTGTAGTAGCCTACTAGAGTCCAGAGATAGGATGAACACGTGTATCTAGCAGAACTGAAGAAGATCAGTCAGAGCTGCATATGTAGATATCTAGAAGATGAACTGCTCAAACAGGATTGTCGTTGGAGTAAGCTCGCAAACGGTCACAGAAAGAGAGAATGTTGCGAGATACAGATTTAACTGTTGAGAGAGCTTTAGACTCTCTAGAGATAAATAAGTCAAAATCAGGTCTGCAAATGATGGACCAAAAGCAAGCATCTGTGTTTGCACTTAAAAATATATATTTAACCAACCAGGCATAAAAAGAAAGATAATAGCCGTGTACTGAAAATGAAATATACAAAGTGCTTATGTGACCAACCACCAAGGAAATGCCAAGAATATGGTAAACAGTTTTAGAAATGCAACAAGCCAAACCATTTTACAAAGGCCTGCAGAAGCTCAATAAAGCAAAGAAGCTTTATCAGTTCATGTTGTGGATGGATCTGTAGACGATGGTATGCTAGTAATTACTAATAGTATAGGCAGCAGCAAGGAAGTCTATATACTATTCGCTTAAAGAGAAAATGTTGAGAATGAACTTAAAAGAATGGAAAAACTGGGCGTCATAATACAGGAGCAAGAACCCACTGATTGGGTCAACCCCATCTAGTATCATTGTTGTAAACAAACCAAATGGCACAGTCTGAATCTGTCTGGACTCCCCAATTGAAAACACAATAATCAAAACTGCACTTTTGCGACACCTCTTGCAATATATCAAGATGAGTGATAGTTTGGAGTACAACGAAAGAAGAACATTTAGAACGACTGGAAACTGTTTTAAAAGAGCTCGAGAATGTGGCTTGAAGTTCAATGAGAGCAATGTCAATTCCTCAAGACAGAAATGAACTACATGAGACATACGCTCATACAAGATGACATAAAAATTTATGAAAACAAAGTTTCCGCCATTAAAAACATGCCAATACATGTACCAAGAAACAAGCAAGAAATATTGAGATTTCTTGGCATGGTTACCTACTTGATGATATTCATCGCAGAGATCTCAAAAGACAGCACCACTTATAGAGCTGCTAAAGAAAGACAGTGAGTGGCTTTGGTTGCTCAAACATGATGCAGCGATACAGCATCTAAGAGAAACGCTTACATTAGGTCCAACGTAGAAATTTTTTGATATGCAGAAACAAAGTCACAGTAGAATGTAGCGAAGATGGATTAGGGGCCGTGTTGTTGCAACATGATAGGCCTGTCGCTTACCCCGCATCAAGGAGTCTTACGAGTGCAGAGCAACGTTACGCACGGATCGAAAAGGAGACCCTGGAAATCGTTTTTGCTCTAGGACGTTTCCATCAATATATGGGTGGAAAGAAGGTAGAAGTTATGACAGACCACAAGCCTATACATGTAGTAGCTAGTTCAAGTAATTTCCAAGGCCTCAACTCTTCGAACTTACTTTATCAAAACTAACAACCCACGCTTTGGCGCAACCGACATTTTTTGCAGACTGGAGAGCAGCATCACGATCTCAAGATCTCACACCAACTACTCCACTGGAAGACCAAGGTCCCATGCAGCATCCACCAGAAAGCCACCAAGATCCACTGGTACATCCAGGAACAGACTCGCCAGCGGAGAAAAGGCCAGGCAACCCTGATCCTGTCCACAGTCAGCCTCAAATCCCAGCAGACGGGCACTAGAATACCTAAACCGATGACGAAGAAAACGCGGTGTGGACGTCAAGTCAAGATGCCATCTCGTTATACTTCAAAAACTAGTGAACTTTAAAGTGAATACATTGATTTAAAAATAGTTTATTTTGTGTTGAAGTCTGATAAAGTTAATGAGAAGTCTTAACCAAAAGAACATTGACAATATTAGTGTTACAAGATTAGTGCCGGTGATTAAGAATAAGAGTGATAAGCAAAAACTGATTTGTTTAATTAATTTACGTTTGATCACTGACACGGATTCACAAAACTCCTAGCTCTAGCGTTTGGACTGAATAATAAAGATTTAACCGCTCGGAAATATAATTGAACGAATTTGCAACTGCATTTGATTTATAAATAAAATGAAACTTTAAAGGGGAACTGTTATATATTTATAAAAGGTTGAATAACAACTTTGACGATGTACAACAGCTTAGGCTGAACAGAACCGCTGAAGTAGAAAAAATTATGGCCGAACTATCAAGCAGTTTCACATTTCTTGGCTGAATGTTGAATGAAGGAAATAAACAACGAAACATAACACTGAGTATTTTTGTTTGGCTTACAAGCCTGCAAGACTTAGAGTAATTATGTTAGCTGTCCAATTTGTGCCTAACATTTTTATATCTGACTTTGGTTCTAAATACACATACAATCATTTGTTTATTTGAATGATCCTGCCTGGTGGAAGCGTCGACCTGGCCACAGAACAAGTCTTATATGATAGTCATGCATAGTTCAAAGTTAGAACATGCTTTACAACTTTGTATGAGTGCACATGTAAAATTACGCCTAAATTATATATAAAAAAAGATGGCTTTTGCAGAGTTGGGTACGGTACACTTCAGGATCCTCTACGGAGACGGAGACATAAGCTGTATAGTGAACGTCTGCCCTTCTTTTTGCTAGTTACAACCACTACCGACTGGGGTATCTGGCTCCAGTGGAAAATTACACTTTTACCATTCTAAAGTCACCTAAATTTCCCGAGGGATCATTTAAAAGGAAGAGAATATCCTACAAAAATCACCCGTATACGAACCGGGGACCCCTCAATCTGCAATGGAATGATCTTCCGATGAATAATATAAATAACCATAAATCACCCAGTCAAGGCTCGCGCATCTCGCTGTGGGCTTCCGCACTGTGTAGGAGCTTTCTTGAGGACAGAGAACACGTTAAACGAGAAGACTTTTTTATTCAAATCAATACCGGACCAAGAAGAGACATTTAAAAATCTTTGCCAGATGGGCCTTTCTCTTGTTTTCGCACGGGGACGAAGAAGTATCCACTATCTAGGAGTAGGACCAAGCAAGACCTTTTGCCTAACCAGCCAAGCCCGATTTGCGTGGCACACATCAGGAACGTATATTAGTTGAACTTGTATGGGGTGACCAATGCTTGACCATCATGAAGCCTGCAGTGCCATGGTCAGCTGTAGGAAGTTAATCTCCCTGCGAAGACTAGTAACTTTGGTCAGCTGCTCTCCATTGGATAAATATTGTTCCCACGTGAACTAACACTAAGACTTCTTATTAGAAAGTCAACTGGACCCTTCTTCAAAAAATGCTTTTCCTAGCATGACAACCATCGCCACCATCACCACCACCACAACCAACAACAACAGCAACAACAACAACAACAACAATCATCATAATAATAATAATAATAATAATAATAATAATAATAATAATAATAATAATATCAATAATAAAAACAACAACAAGAAAAACATCAACAAGGACAACATCATCAACAACAACATTAACAACAGCACTTGTGTTGTCTATCTTACCCTCTCTCCTACTCTCTCTGTTTTTCTTTCTCTGTCTATGTTCCAACCCATGTCTTTCTCTGAGCCTGTCTCTCTGTGTCGTCCATATTGCATGTCTGTTTGCCTTATCTTTTTATTCCTCTTTTTAAATTTTCTTGATCCATGTTTTATAAATTATCGTTAAGTGATACTTATTATTAATAAGTGTAAGAAGTCCATGAATAAAAAAACTTCAATCTTGAGTTTGGGCGAAAAGCAAAAAAAAAAAGTATGGACAAATCGCAACTCAAATTTAAATGTTCAGACGATCCATAAGAAACATTATGCACAAAACCCTTTCTTTCCTTCACGCTAATCACCTTGTCTGTTTCCTCCTCACTCTTTGCATCCCCGTCCCTGTCTCTGCACCTCTCCTCTCACCTACTTCCTATAAATATAATTGCTCATTGCTTTCCCCTTCCGTCGTTTTTTTTAGCAATAATTGCAATCACCGGATTTAATTAAGTTTACATCTTTATAACGACCTATCATCAAAAGAGGTCTTAAACTCTATTCGCCATTCATTACCAAGCTCTTTATGATCACCTTACTACCCCAAGACAGAAATGAACACGCGACGACATTACATAGACCTAGAGCTACTAAAAAGTTCTCTCCAACAAGTAAACTATAAGGCCCCGCACCAAAGGCCCTACGCCAGTGCTTATAACCCAACTTTGATCCGTTTCTCCATCTTCCAATAATTTGATGAGCGCCTCTGAATGCGCCAGTCTCACCGGAAACGAGCCATTACTGGCAAACGGCCTGGAGTCCTTGCACGTTACAGGCACGTCCAGTCGCAGGACTCCCGGCTCTGAACTCGGGAGCAATCAATGATTTCACGAGGCTCGCTTCCTGCGGTTTGATTTAAGTTCAATAGAATGATTTTGTTTTCTCACGTCCAAATGGCAAATGGATTAAGTGGAGCTTGGGATGCGTGCATTCGGTATGGTACTGAAGACAAAAAATATCACCCCTTCTCTTGAAAGACTGAATAAAATCATTATTGAAGAATCGATCAATTTATATGGTTTTATTCCAATATAAACGTATGTTTTTTTTATAGAAGGGTAGAATTTCTTAATTGATTGCCGTGCAGGTGTCGAAAAGGAGCTTGATGACAATATCGACTTTCTTTGATCATATGATTACATAATAGAATGGGTATACATTTACTATTACATGCTCTATATTCACTATTATTACCATTATATTTGGTACAGTACCCAGGTGCTTGTATTTTAATACACGTTTTTCCTTTCAATTAAAAAGTTGTAGTGCCCATGCTCAAACATCGCCTTCTCAAATTACCCCTCTAGTGATTTCGTGAAAGCCACTTTATTCCTCTCTTAAAGACTTTCTAGCTCATCTGGTTTTTTTTCTGTAATGTCAATTATAAATGCTGTCTGAGAGAGAGGGAGAGAGGGAGGGAGGGAGAGAGAGAGAGAGAGAGAGAGAGAGAGAGAGAGAGAGAGAGAGAGAGAGAGAGAGAGAGAGATAGAGATACAATAAAACTGCAGGGTTTGAGAGAAAGAAATTACAAGTAGTTTGATAACAATTTATCATCAGACATGTAGCTCGTTTCATTCTGTTCATAAAATCCTAAAGATACTTTAGCTTTATGTGAGTAGATAGTAGATCGCTTCTAGAATGAGACCTAGATCTAGATCTTGTGTTTCCATAGCCGGTGGTTATCATAATATGGCTTTCGTTTCCTGTTCTTTCTTTTGCCTCTGATGACACTGATAAGTGATATGTTGCAACAAAAGGGCAAAGGGAAAGTAGACATCTCTCGCAGGTTTCTCCCATCCTGTTGTGTTCCATTTCACGCTAATTAATGTAATTTGAGTCATTCCCAGTTCCCGAGTATTAATCTCACCATGCTGATTAATGTGACGCTTGATGATAAACAGTTGAGCGTGTACACTTAAGCCGCCATAACGAGGACACTTTTCTAGTCTTGGTTGCTATGGTCCTTACATCACATAATTATTCTACAAACGGCATACTCCAGATATCTTTTAAAAAGTAACACACACACACAGATTTATAGATAAGTTTTCGGGATTTCCATATTTTCTTCGATATCATTCATTTTGTAGTCCGGTTTTCCTTCAGATATATACCTCCGAATTAAGATTATACAGGTGTCCGTGTTTAACTCTCTCTCTCTCTCTCTCTCTCTCTCTCTCTCTCTCTCTCTCTCTCTCTCTCTCTCTCTCTCTCTTCTCTCTCGCTCTCTCTCTACACACGTATTTATGTTACAATATCTGTAATAATTATAAATTATCAAGATCTAGTATAATTATTATTATTGCCACTAATTATCAACAAACCAGCATTTTTATCATGAAGGAAAACATGAAGGCCTTGTAGAAAAAAGAAAAGAATTGTATGGCAAAACACTTGACAACTAATCAAACAGGGTGTACATCAACAAAAAATGGAAGGAAGTTGGAGATGAAGTTGGCATGGATGGTAAGTAAAACGTTCATTTCTTTTTTTCTGCACCTTCATGGCGTTTCTTCCATTCCTCCGGCTAATATAGCGGAACTGAACATGGAACTGAAACATTGAAAGATAAACGTGAATAATAATGATAATAGTAATAATAATAATGATAATAATGGTTTGGTTTGCTTCTAGTCTGGCTTTAAAAAATTTAAATCATCGCGACAGAAACATATACCTAGCCTTGGTTCAAGAACTATGCATGCCCCCCCAAACACACACACACACACACACACACACAGCCCTTGACCTCTTAAATGGAAAACCATTAACCTCGTGTGTGGCAGCACATAAAATTGCCAGACGTAAGTCTTGGGGCCCGTCCACAATATAACATATATAGTGCTGATGTTGGACGTTAAACCAACTCAACTCAACTCAACCACTCGGACAATCACTCGCTTTCTCTCACACCTGTCTGCACCCCAGTGAGACTAATGGGTCCGCCAGCATCTCTGTAAACTTTTCAGGAGCGAACCCCCGCTGACATCCTGATGCTTCCACTGGGACCAGCTTGAAAGCCAGCACCGCAGCAAACTCACTGGAGTCCCATCCCGGAGTCCCATCCCGAAACATGAAACACATTTGGGACCGGAATCGGAGGACCGGACCCCGTCCATAAACATATATTCCCTGTTCCGCTTCTTATACTCATCAATCGCCTTCGTAATTTGGGTCCACATCGCCCATCATCATTTTCCAAACCCCTAACAAAATTGTAAGGTTAGACCTGTTTTGGAATAACATTGACTAATTTCCTGTCTTGGCCTTAAGCACTTTCCCGAAAATATACCTACCTCTCACGTAATCTTGGGTCTACATCTAGCCTCCTCGTCACCGACCATAACTCCCGGCACATCATGGTTCGATGCGACGAGGCAAAGTTTGCAACTGGCAGACGACCCTCACCACCAGTCTCTGTTAATTTTCCGGCACTGTACGAGAAGCAGTCAATTTTGAACTCATAGCCCGTATATGACCATAATCCCCGCATCCAAAACACCCTCGGTCTTAGAACGTGACCAAGGCTTGATGGGACATTCAGACCTGAGATGGTCTACCTCCCCACAAGCATTGCTTTCATTTTCCATTCTTATCTCCATCCAGTCCATTCGTTTTCGTTTTCCTAACCCCTTAACCTCCTGCACTAAATTAGAGAGAATCCTTTTTTTTAAATTAAAAAGCTGTGATTGATTACCAATACTTGCACACACCTATGCAAAATTGTATTGTAACATTATAAGCATAAGCCCGCTAAGTGTGATGCGCGGATTCGTGCCTCCGTTTTCGTCACCCCTGTACCCTTTAGGTTCCACCGTGCTTTGTTGTCACTGAACTCTCTATTGCTATTAATAGAACTCTTAAATCTAGATCTATCCAATAAGAGATCAGAGAACTAGAAGAACAAACTAATCTAGATTATAAATCCAGATCCAAATTAAAGCTAGATCAAAGATAATAAAAATATAGGCTGGGAATAGACAGTTCTGACACCAGTGATGTTTATTAGGAATGAATTAGGTCTAGATCTGTTGCAACCGTAAAGAAAAAGGGTATCAGAAAAGAAGATCTGAGAAGGACGAATCCTGATTCTAGAATCTCAAAACATCAACTGCCTAACCTTTTAGCGAAAAAGCCGCTCACACGTAACTGAGTGGCCAGGACCACTTTGACAAGTCAGGCCAAAATTCAATTCCACGACATCATAATCACTACATGTACCATCATCCTCTTCTTCATCATCATCATCATCATCATTTTATAACAGCAACAGCATGAACGGGCACAATAACCACCCAACTTATCAAACTTGCTGTTTGCTCGGGATGAAATTCATTGCAACTATCACAGAGCAAAAACAGCCTTGCCTCTAAAACAGCCAGACGTTTGTTAAGAAGAAAGTGACATGTTGTGTAAACATTGCAGGTTGAAAATTGTTTGATAACTAGAATCAAAGCTTACACAGACAAGACAGTGCACACTGTATTTACGACAATTTACTTTTCTATTTCTTAATTACTAACAAAAGCAAGTTTAGTTTCTATTTTTAAACACGGTCTACAGTATTTATATGTTATTAAAATAACAGAATAGGGAGATAAGACGGCGTTGGCAGATGAAAAAGAGGGAAAGTGGGTGAAACACGTACAATCACAGAGAAAGAGAAAGGAAGAGAGAGCGAGAAAGAGAGATAGCGAAAGAGAGAGAGAGAGAGAGAGAGAGAGAGAGAGAGAGAGAGAGAGAGAGAGAGAGAGAGAGAGAGAGAGTTAAAGTAAGGAGGAAGGAATACAAATGCACACAGAGAGAACATTTATTTTACAGATAGGAAAAGAATACGGGTAGGAGAAGGCGAAAAACTATAGGGATTAAAACAAGGAGGCAGAGACAGAGTTTACAAAACAACACGAACTGACCAATTTGTACGTCCGCCTTCTTATTCGCATAATTCACTACGAGTTGTAAGCTTCACACATAGGACCCTAGATTATGACGCCGGTTCGCTGTTGTTCCACAGCCGGTGCAACTTCTAAGGGACTAGTGACGCGTTTAGCCACTCAAGATTGTGGTGCACTTAAATCGTGCCTTTTTCTGGTTTTGAAACCTGGGGAGGCATCTGTTCAGTTACCAAATTCTGCGGAAAAGGAGAAACAGAGGCGTCGATTTCTTGTGTATTGGCGGACAGTCTGTCACCAAGGTTTCTTATACGAAGACAGGGGTACCAGCTAAGATCCGAATCATATAGCTCCAGGATGTCAGAGCACTAACCACCTGAGCCACCGGCGCCCCTTGATTCATTTGTTTCCTACAGGCTCGGGAAATATAGGGCTTGAAGCGCTGGGGCAGCGAGCCCTTTCTCCTGATGTTGCTCCCGGCATTGTTGAAGTTGTTGTCAGTCTCTCAAGAAGCTTATCAAGTGCTCTCCCAATCTCCTCTCGATCGTAACTTGATTATCTGTGACCTTATCGGGTGCCGTCCTGACATCCCCGACGCACGCCGACCCTTATCTTTCACACTCTGTCCCGTGCGGTTACGTTCCCCCTCCCAGGTAGAGCAGCT
The DNA here is from genome assembly GCA_003991915.1 of Elysia chlorotica. Lineage (NCBI taxonomy): Eukaryota > Metazoa > Mollusca > Gastropoda > Plakobranchidae > Elysia > Elysia chlorotica. The sequence continues at coordinate 144,324 of RQTK01000295.1, forward strand.
ACGACTACCTCAGTCACAGCCAACACACTGTCACTGCGCCGAAATGCCAAATGGTCAAGACTTCTTTGTACGTCTTTGTAATTGCATCAACGTCTCCCAACTTCTCAAAGTGCAATGTATAATTCTACACCAGCTGACACGAAAGTTTAGTACACCAACGCTGTCAAAATTTGGGATGGGATGGTTTATCTAAAGGCCCAAAAAATAAAGACTTCGCGTTTATGTAGATTGTCTCAACATTGGTTTTGATTTTGGTGTTTTGACTTTGTTTAAATTTTGGTTAAGAGCAATTCGAAATCCTGGGCATATTATTATTGTCTCGCCTTTTCATTAAATCTAAAGATATCTTCATGACGTATGCAATCTTCAGCAGTTTCTTTTCATGCATGTTGAAACAAACAAATAAAAGATTAGAACATAATACTACCACTAATTTTATCACAGTAGGTTGTATTGCCCACACATCTAGAAGGAGATACACCCACGAATAAATTATTGCATCATAATAATGAAGTACACCAAGTTCTGTAGCAGGCATCTTAACCTGTTTTCATATGGGATGCTTTTTTTCTCTCTCTTCGAAACCAATCATATGGTTAGATCTGTGACCCATGTTTTTCTAATTGAAAAAAAAAGGAGAAGGAAATATTCACCAGGCCAATTCTGTGACCTACTCAGAAGTGTCCAGTGTCTGGGCTTCCCCGATCTGTCACGGACAGCTTGTTATCTTGAGGGCTGAGTAATCAAGACACTTCACCAATCTCTCTACAATGTTTGTCTCCCTGGTCAGTGGTGGAGAGCACAAACATTGGCCGCCTGACCGCTGTAGAGCTACGGCCACGGTGGTCAAACTTGACAGATAGCTCCAGCCTTACTTGGTTTTACAAGATTCTCTGGCTGCTCTTTACAAATTAACGCATACTATTTTTTATATTAATTTACGCTTGCGCGTTGGTGTAGCTGATTCTGTGTAGAAACTAGATCTGATTCACTTGTTTGAGGAAAATTGAGAGAAACGACAGTTTTGATAATAATCAATGGTTATACTTCACTGCTATGGATTTTTTAAATTTCACCTCGACAACAAACAGCATTACTTTTCGACTGTCTTTGGAATGCGGGTAAGAATGTGATTAATTATTAGTATTGGCGCATGCTTACTTGCTTAGAGTTTGTCTGTCTGTCTGTCTGTTTGTATATATATATACATACGTGTCTGTCTGTCTTTGTGTCTGTGTATGCGTGTGTGACATTCTCCCTCCCACCTCTCTCTCTCTCTCTCTCTCTCTCTCTCTTTATCTCTCTTTCTACTACGTCTCTGTGTCATTTTGTGGTTTTGTATGTTTGTCAATCTATTGGCTCTCATAGTATCTGTATCTATGTTGTTTTTGTTTTATAAAATTAAATCGATAGGTTTACATTGAAAAGAAATCCTCAAAACGGTGTACACCTTTCATTCAAAGAAAAAACGCGATGTGTGTCTTCGTTTTTTTTTTTGGTTCCTTTCATACATTATTTTATTTATATCTCATCTATATATATATATCGTTCTTCATATAAACTTCCTCAACTCAGACGAAGTATTCAAATCATTCAGATATCGTGGTTAAGACGCAAGAGTGTCTTGATCGGCCACAAACCTTTACCATGCGGGAGGTTTTCTAAGTGAACATAGAGTATTCGCAGTGTGCAAAGACAATGTTATCCTTTTATCTTATTTACAATGTCACATCCAAGGCTACACTTATACCATAGTCTATCACACTTCTCTGTCTGTCTGTCTGTCTGTCTGTTTGTGTATATATATACATATATATTTACCATGCGGGAGGTTTTCTAAGAACAAGACCCCCTTAATCCGCTTCCATCATCGCTGGGTGTCGAAAGGTCTCGCCCTCCGTGAGGAATCACCGATATCTCAGCAATTGATCACGGCTAGCAATGCATAAGAGAAAACCTACAACGCAACAATCTATAGAATTTGAATAATGGGTAGGGTGTGTTGTATCGTATCATCCCAACAACTTTCTCATCATGCAGGGTTATAATATTATGGATGGAATTCCTTAAAGATGCACTTTTGACGATAGGTTCTCCTCATGATGAAACCAATCTTTATGTGTAGATCTTGGCTCTAGGGTCGTCTGACTCTGAGCATTGAGAGACATAATTACGCACAAAGTAAATCATGCGATTGGATATCTTTATGGAACAGTGTTGGCTTCTCGCAAACGTTTGTGGTTCTATCTAATAGAGATCGGCGGATGTTTCGCAAACGAAATGAAACATAACAGGAAGTGCAGTAACAATTTGCAATAATATAAGACATAGGGCAACAAGACAGAAGGAATGAAAATACCACCAGACATTATTTTTTCCAATTATAGTGTTTATTGCGTTTATCTGTACATATATTTGTGCTCTTATATGTGTCTTTCTGTCTATAACAAGTTATCTACAAAAAATGTCTCCATTAGAATTCTCAGCGCAGTTCAGAATCTTTTTGTCCATAAAAATTACTGTCAGTATATCTGGGGTTCTTTGTCTACTTATCTCTTGCTTATTATTGTTCAAAATAACCTCTAAAAGGTACACATAATTTTTAAAAGGTACCTCTATATGCACGCGTATTTTTCCTTAGGATATTATTTCTATTTAGAGCGTGTTGCAGAGTACACTGTATGATTGAATGTAATTCCACTAGTTATGGGGTGGAGGCATGTCTGCGCCCGGCATCCCCTAATGCATCCCACAGCGGATCCTGCATATATGTGAACATCCAATACGTCATCAAAGGCGGAACCCTGTGGAGAGATTCCATACAGGGAGCCCAAAGTAGTCATATAGGCAACACTAAACCTGACTGGGAGAGAGAAAGAAAGAGAGAGAGAGAGAGAGAGAGAGAGAGAGAGAGAGAGAGAGAGAGAAAGATGGGTATGAGACATAAGATCAGCAGCTAAAAATAACGACACGGATAGTTTTACAGTGTATATCATTTTTATAGCAACTGGTATCTTTGAAAGCGTCTATAGTAAATCTACTGCTGCAACATCTATGATTGTTTCTAGCAGTGACATTTATTGGAATAAGGACACCCGTAATCTGCAAAACAATAAGGACTGGTCGCAATATTCAATTTAGATGTGCAGTTAATTGCTTATATTGATGGCATATGTCGCATTGCAGTCAACGCTTCCGGGTGAAGTGGAATGACTTTTACAATATTTTTTAATTCCTTCTTTTGCTCAGACGCATCAATGTTCACGATCGTGGAATTTTCGTGGTTTAATTTCTGTCACTTCAGCTTTATGGCGCTAAAATATAATGAAATAACTCTCAACTAAAATCTGGTCAATTTTAGGGGAAACAAATCTTTTTGGGTTGGGATTATCGAAACAACAACAACAACAAAAACTGTACATGAAAATAAAATTTGATCTCAGGGTTTCATGAAATGCAGCAATAGCTTTTTACTTAACCATAAAAATCTTAATAACATAAAGGTAGAGAGCGGCAGCCCACCAGACACAGTGAGCTGAGTGCGGGTAATGCATGCAATCGATGTGCACTTAGAGCCTTTTAGTGAGTCGCGGGCGTGGACTGGAGGCATGGCGCCTGATGCTCAGAGCTTGTAAGGTTGTCATAATCAGTTAATTACAGGAGTTGCAAGGCTGTCAGGGTTCCCTAGTAATGAATCCAGGTGTTTATTAACCAATGACTAAGCCAGTAACGTTTATTAGGGAAGAAATGAGGGGCTTCTATAGTGCAAGGGTACGTTTAGTGAAATAGCAGATAAGACATAGTTTTATTCTCCGAAATGGACATGGGTGTGAAGGCAGATAAATCAAAAAGATCAAGAGATAGATTGATGGATACAAGTAGACGAATGTGTTGATACAACGGGATAGATAATCATAGTTATATTTTTTTGGTCATCTTTTGCTTTTTCCAAAAATATGGACTGTCACCGGATGATTTAAACTGTTTCTTATAATTATACACAATACAAGAACATTTTATTTGATCCATTGTCGTGCTTATCTTAGAATCTGAACACTTCACAACTATTTCATCGTAATATGCAATCCCAGATTATGTTCTCTCTCTCTCTATCTCTATCTCTCTCTCTCTCTCTCTCTCTCTCTCTCTCTCTCTCTCTCTCTCAGGATAGATAGATAGATAGATAGATAGATAGATAGATAGATAGATAGATAGATAGATAGATAGATAGATAGATAGATAGATAGATAGATAGATAGATAGATAGATAGATAGATAGATAGATAGATAGGTAATTGGGTAAATTATGCGCATGTGGATAAGTAGATGGTTAGAAAATTGAATAAATAAATAGGTATGAATTACATTACCGGAACGTCGGTCATGCAACGTTGTGACTCTGGCAAAACGAATAGCAATGATAATATTGACTTATAAGAAGGCATATATTTCTAGTAGTATCAGACGCTACGATTATATATTACTGATTCTTTAGAACATTCCTCTTCGTTATTGACAAAGTTTTAAAACCCATCTCCTACTCCAAAGAGCCAAACTACGATACTCAGATCTATACTATATATATATTATACATGGTTAAAAAGGGTCAGCTGGCAGCTTGTAAAACTATAACTATAAACAGCCCTCGACGATGACACAAATGACACAACAATTATAGTGGAAAGTACATTAGTTAACATAGTGTGACAGGCAATTCATCATGGGGCATGTCCCTTTTTGTTTCATGCAATCTGCATGTCAGCATTGTATAGTGCAAAACAATAAATAGTACAATTATCATGGCATTTAGGCGCCTAATGTATTTGACAGAAGGATACAGGAAAAAACAATTGTAGGTATTCTTAATTTATCGATGCTATTTTGTAACAGGTTTTTTTGTGTGCCAGATCCTAGTAACATAAATATGGATTACTTTAATCCGAATTGGCAACCAGCAAACTAAATTAAGAAAAAGTATGTTGAATATTATTTTTCTTGCTGCGTATATAAAACATTGTTATGCACAGAGCATAACTGTACTGCTATAATTATAAGTATGACATAGATGTATGACTTGGTGAAATACTTCGTTATTGAAGCATATGCACATTTTCAAACGACAACTCCTCGATGAACCAAATGAAACTGTACATTGAACACTAGGTTATAAAAAAAACAAGGAAAACATGTGTTTTTATTACCCTTTCTCTTTTTGTCTATCTGTCTGTCTGTCTGTCTGTCTGTGTCTGTGTCTGTCTGTCTGTGTCTGTATTTGTCGTGTCTGTCTGTCTGTCTGTGTCTGTCTGTCTGTCTGTCTGTCTGTCTGTCTGTCTGTCTGTCTGTCTGTCTCTGTCTGTCTGTCTTTTCTCTCTTTCTCTCTCTCTCTTCTCTCTCTCTCTCTCTCTCTCTCTCTCTCTCTCTCTCTCTCTCTCTCTCTCTCTCTCTCTCTCTCTCTTTCAGAGGCATATCAGTAGACCAGAAATGTGAAGGGTAGTGTAAACTAACAAATAAACTTTCTCTCAAAAGTTTTCGAAAATGTTTTTTTTCTTATTTGAACGAAATTTCTCTCATTTCGAACATTATATTGCCCCATTAAGTCTTTTATGCGATGCGATTTGGATCGATTAAAACTCCGAGATGCACTTGCACCCAGCTCCGAGTCCGACCTATTACATGGTTGTGCGCAACCAAAGCATACCGTGACCTGGTGCACATGCATCAATCTTTCAGTGCAGGCCTCCCAGTGGGTGGCACAACGAGAAGCGGCAGCGCGCTCACCCAGCCATGCTCGAGATCAAGGCCATAGATTGCGGTAACAAGGCTACGTGGAATGATGTTATAGGTCTGCATGGAGTTGAACCGCGTACCTTTACTGCGAGGGAGATAAAGAAGGGATATAATTATGTTAAAAGAATGAGCAAGGAATGGTTGGTGCTTAAAGTGGCTGATTTATTTAGAGCTTGAATATTTAGTGCTCGGCAGTGATTTAAAACAGACTTAACGTGAAACAATAGGGACCATGTGGCATAATGATAGAACGCTGGGTTTCTAATAAGGAGGTCCATGGTTCGATCTCCGAGTGGGCGGTTTTATAGTACCTACTGGTTAAGTCGGTTTCAGTATAGTGCGATTAGATGTGGCGAAAGGTCTATATGGCAACACTTTCAATTATTGACAAGAGATAGTCTTGGAATCCACCCGTGATGTAGACTAGTTCTTACAATGGGCGTAAAGAAACCAACAAGCCAAACTAAATTAAATAAAACCTTCCCACACCTTGTCTCCCGTGTGAATAACTAGATGAGCTGAGACGGCTGGATCTAACAGAGTTTGGAGAAAGCAATGCGTTGACACTTGCTATGACGAAAAAAGCATCAAAATCCGAGAAAGAATAAAGACAAAACAAATCCAATCTAAGATTTATATTTTCATTATGCGGCGTATAATACTTAACATGTCCTCAAGGTTTCACATAATATGGTTGTTGGGCGCCTTTCATATGCTTGAGTACTTGCAAAGGTTCACACACATACGCACACACAAACACACACACATACAAACACACACACACACACTAAAAATGTCACCAGTTACTGTTGAGTGTACAGGAGTTGTAACTAGTAATACTAACGTCATTTGTGCCTTTATTTCATCTTGCCTAGTTTAGACCACTCTGAACAACTGTCTCCTGTGTCTGCTAGTGTGTTTTTGTCAGATTCCTTGGACCTCCTCTGTTGTATTTCCTTATTTACCTCTTTTATCTTTTCTCCCTCTGGCTGTTTGTTTCTCTGTCTGCCTGTATGTCTGCCTGTGTGTATAATATCTCCCTCTTTCTGCATCTCTACGTGTGCCTGTCTCCATCTGCCTCTGTTTATTTATCTGTCTTTTTAGCTCTTCTCCCTCCCTCACACACTCTCTCTCTCTCTCTCTCTCTCTCTCTCTCTCTCTTTCACTCTAAAATAAACCAGCGAATAGCGACTGAAAATAATAATTGTCAAATGTTCATTAAACCCCTTTAACAAAAAAACAAAACACCAACAGTACACAGACTCCTTGTAATCGGAACAAGTATAACAGCAATAACCTCACCATTGGCAATCACAGTTTAACGTTTATTCTTTGAGTGTTGTAAAAAATACACAACCACCAAAAAAAATGCCAACAACAAAAAAAAAAGCAACAAAAACAAAAACAAAACAAAAAGCAACAAACACAAAAACAAAAATAAAACACCCTTTGAGGAAAAATTTAATAACCTTACTGTACTCTTTTATATATCCATGAACCCTTTCGTGATGGTAGAATAAATTTGTTTAAATGTAACCAAATCAATCTATTTTGGTATTTAAAAAAATCAACCACTTCCTCTGCTGCGCCTCTCATTCCCAATCTCTTTGCATTCTCATCTGCTCATCTCTCGTGGGTGCCAAGACATCTCTAGCCCATGCAGCGTTCAGACGGACTGCAAAGAAAACGAAAAAGAGATTAAAAAAAAGAAGAGCCTAGCAAAAAAGAAAGGACCGGCTTGATATGCATAGCGGGCCCTACGCCTTAACCATGGCCTGGCAGAATCGTGCAGAAACTCGATCCATTGACTCGCCCAATCACATTAAAGGCAAGGCAGCGTCTCTCTCCTCGATCTCTGTCTCTGGTCTCTGTGAGCTATCCCCCTGCCCTTATCTAGGATAGAGTCGCACCGCAATCAATACGCCCTTAAAACTCTGCGGCCCGTGAAACGATAATCTAGGAACGGCCAAGTGCTAATCTAGAAAATCATTATAAAGGGAGGCCTATCTAATTTTATTTGGGTGTACATTCAAGCAGTCTCTTTGAAATTGACGAGTGATGTCGTGAATAGTTCGGCGAACCCGAGAAGCGGATTGGGATTTTGGACCTAAACTGATAATGCAATGTAAGAGAGGATTGTGGAAATGAAAGCAACAGGGAGAGCTAAAGCAACATTTGCAATAAACATACATAAATATAGCAACAACAACGCCACTAAGACATTGCTATACTCAATGTGTCTAGAAACTGTAGAAATGATCTTGTACATTTTTTTATTCTGCAAGTTTATCCTTGTCTTTGAACCTCCTCTTCCCCTATTTCTCTCTCTTCTCTGTCTCTTTCTCTCTTTGCCCCCGTTCTTTCTCTTTATTAACTATCTCCATTTGTCTTGTAATCACTCTTTCCTTTCTACAGTTCACATTTTCTCTTCCTTTTTCTAATTTCCTTTAAATAAAAATTGTCTGTCTCAACTCTTTTCCTTTTGTTATTCGTAAACACCACATGCGAACGGTTAAAATATCACGCGTCCCATTTAGCAGTTGATATTACCATGGTATTGTCGTTTTGTCAAGTACAAATAAAGCGTCAAAGGGAAAATGAATACAGATTCAGTATTCATTCTAGAATACATCTAGATCTAACATAAACAAATAAAATTATGCTGAAGCCACTGTAACTTAACTAAGAAAAAAAGCAATAACATTTTCATGATGTAAGGAGTAAAAACAGAGTCGAATGAGTATGTTGGGAAAAAGAACGAAGAAGGCTAAAAGATATGTAAAATAAATTATGATCAATGCAATCAGTTTTGTAATTGGGTTCTTGCATAAAAATCTCTGATCTAATGGTATAATTGGTATTAGATAAGTTAAAGTTCTGTGTCTCTGAAGTCACACAGCCAACGCCTTGCTTGGTCAACAGTTTTTGCCAACCGCCTGAAGCGGCTAAAGGTAGAAGATATCCCCCTTCCAATCAAAGCCCAGGTAAAACGGTAAAGGGTTAGGACGCCTTTCCACGGGAAGTAAGGGATGATTTTATTATGATAAGATTGATGGAAGGAAAACATACGTGTGTCTAGTATGCAAGTGACATGACGGGCCGCCTGCTCCACAAGAACAATGTGCAGGATTATACCAGTCCAAAAAAACACCAGTTGCCAGTTAGTACTAGATTATGTTTTGTTTGAAAAGATACCAACAGAATTTAAGCATATTATAAACTTTTTCATAATCTCAAGCCAGCCAACGGTTCCCGACTTTTCATCGTTTCAATCATTGGCTGCTTACGACACTTTCTCGAGTGCAGAGTTTATAATTATCTCTTCCTTGTTTTTAATGCATTTATTTTTCATTTGAATTTGATTACACAAAGATAAACTAAAATACCAGGTAGTATTAGGTTTTGCTGAGCTAGTAGCAAAAGTGTTCAATGTCTCTTTATATTGTAACTGCCTGCTAAGACTAAAGACTGCACTCAATTCAGATCCAGTCAAGAAAAGAGTTGTAGTAAAAAGACGAACTTATTATTTTTCGACATCAATCAATGCCTTGGGTTATCTCATGATCTATTTACCACGTTTTCATAAGTAGGTCACTAGAGCGACTAAATATTTGGATGACAATCTATTATAATATTTTTGGTCTAGCGATGTCTGTTTGTCTGTCTCCCTGTTTCTCTCTGACACACACGCTCTCTCTCTCTCTCTCTCTCTCTCTCTCTCTCTCTCTCTCTCTCTCTCCTTCTCTTGACACGCTCCCCACCAGTCCTGTCTGTCTGTCTGTAGCACCCGTCATGTGTTTACCTGCAGCCCTGAGATGGACTTAAATGTAAAAACATAAAGTAGCTCAATTTTCACTACTCTAAGACACCACGTGGATTGCAAAGTACGAGTTCTTATATCATTAATACTAAGGTTAATGAAGAAACATCATAAAACATTATAAAGTACTGTTATCATCATCTGTGTCAGTTTGTTTCCTCACTTCTCATCCCTCCTGGCCCTCTATTTATCCATACATTTATCTATCTATCTATCTATCTATCTATCTATCTATCTATCTATCTATCTATCTATCTATCTATCTATCTATCTATCTATCTATCTATCTATCTATCTATCTATCTATCTATCTATCTATCTATCTATCTATCTACATCTCTTCTTCTTTTTATGCCTCTCTCTCTCACCATGATCTTGTATAACTTGTAGAACTAATAAGATCATGCTCCCTTTCTCTCTTTCTCTCTTTCTCTCGCTCTCTCTCTCTCTCTCTCTCTCTCTCTCTCTCTCTCTCTTTCTCTCTCTCCTTCTTTCTCTCTCTTTCAACCCACACACATCACAACAGGAATAGTGTTGTGAATGGGTCTGTATGAGGCTTTTTTGTGTGTGTGTGGGAGGGTGGATGGTTGAAGTAGTAAGGACAAAGCAGCATTTACAACATTCATTCCCAATTTTTTAAGCTTTGATTTCAATTACACTTGCACTATAGATGTCCATTCCTTTCTATGTTTTACCTATTGCTTTGATTCGAACTTCCACCAACCTCTCCCACCTCTCCCCCTCTTCTTGTTCCTGTTCTTCTTTTTCTTCTTCTTCTTCTTCTTTCTCTCTATACCTCTTTTTTTTATCAATATACCTTTTACTACCACACAACATCAAAGGCATACGAGCAAAAACGCGCTTTCGCAATTATCCATTCCAACCTTCTTTCAAAAACAAAAGGTTGACATAAAAATCCTTGACGCATCCTTTCTCTATTGCATTATTTTCTCTGGAACAAGAAAATTACATCTTATTCATTGACACAACCGCAGCAATCCAATCTGTATTCAACAGGCTGGTTCCGCTGGCGATACATCAATTATTTATTTGGCGCTGCCAATCCCACGGTGGCTTTTGTTGTCAGACTCAAACATCACTCATGTCCGCAAAAGAAATTTAAAAAAAAATCAGCAATTCACCAATAACGCTTTGACAATCAACATGGATCTAAATATAGAATGGTACTAAGCTGCCAAAAATATCTTAGTAAGAACCTATTGGTCCCAGTGAAAGTCGCTTCGGAATCCCTGCACATCATGCCGGCTTTAAAGGCTGGTTTATTCTTTGCTGAATGAATTGAAGTAATTATGCACTCTTAATGCCAACATGTCACGATGGGTTTTGATTGACGTACCGTCATTAGGCTGGTCAATACCGCGTCGTAGAATAGACTTTAAATAACTCAGTTACCCAAATTAGATGCTTAAGTGTTCTAGATGGAGGACGAGAATGTGCCACTAATAAACTACCCTCCACAACTTGCTGCCAACTTTGGAAGCTATTCATACAATTATGTATATTAAGAAGACTATGAAAAGTGAAAGCGTATGCAAGAAACTTCAAACACATCAAATGGGGTTTTTATTGGTTTTGATTCCAAGATTTGTTTGCTTTATTAATTTTCCAACCTGGATGTTTCTTTTTCAAACATATAAATGTTTTAACAGTTTAACATTTTCCTTTTCTTGATTATTTATTGGTGTGTAACACAATCATAGTAGAAAAATATAACTGTTCCATATTTTCAGATGTAGCACAATCATTGCTCTCTTGGTATAATTATGCCATTTATTCTCCGAGTGTCAAGGAATGAATGCGTATGAATTTAAAGTCTATTTTCAACCACTTCCGGTTGGTTGGTTTCTAATAACTCAGCTGGATGCGTTCTACTGACACCGACCTAAACTGCAAAGTATAACTGAGAGCTGAAAAACAAATCTAACTCTAGCTCTAAATAATAGTTTCACAAATTTTATAATAGAAGACGTAATTGTTGCGTGAAAGGTACCCATTACCGCTAAAAAAAAAGTAGATGATTATATTGAAGTAGTGGAAACACACACATATGTTTGTTTTGCTATTGACAGTAAATTTTCATGGAATAGACTTATTGTTTTTTACATCATGATTGAATATAGTTATCCTAAAATTTAACTTTTTTTTCAGAAGATGAATTGTTCCATGTTGACTCGAACATAATCAACATTTCATAATTACGATTCCTGCATTAATCAATAATCCTTGAGAAATGCATGTTTTTGAAGGAAGCATGCACCCATAGAGTAGACAGGAAAGGAGAGTAAATAATCTTTAGAAAGTATTGGCTATGAACAAATATTTTTTAAGACATTTTATGTTTTACAATTACTGAAAAAAAAGGAAAATGTGTAAAATAAGACATGACTCACCCTCTTCATAGTTAATATGAAGTATCACGGAGAAATAAAGACTAATTAAAAAAAAAAAGATTCCCAAAACTGACAAACACAAAATTACAAGCATCCAAATTTTGTTGCTACAGCATCGCCATACTAAGCGAACTCGTACGTCTATGTTTATATTATGTGTTTGTAGATGCGTTTAAAGGTTAAAGGTGTAATTTTCTTTAATGTATATCTTAAAATGCATAATTGCAACTATATTATTTGTGTACGTAATATATTCAAGAATAATTTTAAAATGTTTATTAAGGCTGTTAAAGTGAATCAAATTTATAGATACGATTAGGGCAAACTTCCCTGTGGGATGATACAGGCTAATCGTATCTTATCTTTTTATTTGTTTCATAACAAGTAGTTAATAAGTTCTCTTGTTTACAACACAAAAATATAGCAAAGAAAATCGCCATGCATTCTACCATACTATTTCTGATCGATGTTTAACATTTGAATATAGCATTTCAGTTCCTAAAACTTTTACTAGATCACTTATAAAGTAATTCTATCAGCCTAAAGCATAAGAAAATCATGAGACTCCCGCACTATTTTCTTTCTATACAGTTGTTCCAAGACAACTTTGCATAATTTACTTTTCACTTGTTACGCACCTTAGTTAAGATTATAATTATACCTCTTGCTTCTCCTTTTGTCTATGCATGCAAGGCACTATAATCATAAGCAACAAGCTTAACATTGATATGCTAAAACACTGTGGCTAGAGTGAGCGCGGTTTATTCAGAAACATGAGATTCTCCAGACCCGTGATTATAATAATGTACATGTATAATGGTGTACCAGTAAGACCGTTGATTAACTTGAAATGCTGCCCCACAACCTGACTACGTTGAGGAAGTATAGAGGAGCACCCTGAAACAACAACAAACAAAAAACAACAAGCAAACAATACAAAAAACGACAGACAAAGCTATGCAAACGTAATCAAACCAAGTATAACAATTATTTTGAAGGCATTCCATATGTGTTGAAAAGAATATAAACAAAGACAGCAGGGCAAGGTAATTGTATCTCAATTTATATTTTGCTTTGCTGAAGGTGATGGAGGAGGCTTCATTATCTGACAAGCTAATTATAACACACGTTACTGGGAACAGTCGAGTCAAAACACACAAGTCTCGTAACTGTTTTCAAACATCTTTTAAACTGTTTCGAAAAACAAAACAAAACGACAGCAACCAGCACCAAGTAGGCTTAGCAGAGCTGACTAACATGTATATTTCACAAAGCTGAGACTTTCATTAAAATGATGAACTTTGAACAGAGGAAAAAAGAATTATGTAGTCGGCGAATTGAATGGGCAGAGCACTTTTCACTCCTCACATACTCTCATTTAAATGCGCTGCAAAGAAAGTGTCTGGCATCGGAGACGATCTCCAGAGGTTGTTGGTTTGTTTGTCAGTTGAGAAAGCAGAAAAGTTAATCTGTTGGTGAGAGAGAGAGTATTTTGCGCTTTTGTCCAGAACAATGTGATTAATTTATAGTATAATAAGATGTATTATTTTTAGTGGTGTGTGGACTTCATAGAGATGAGAAAGAAGCTACCTGCAGAGGAGAGTGTGCCACTAATTGTTTGAGATGAATGAAGTTAGATGTTGGGTAGACTCGTTGTTATTATGCTGCTATTTTGGGACTGGGGCGGGGTTAAAATGATACGTGAGCTAGAAAAGGAGAGGAATAAAGGATATTGAAGATAGCGAGAGAGATACGCACACAGATTTAGAGCTAAAGACTGTAGGGTACAGAAACTGATAAAGGGGAGCTGAGAGAGACAGACCAGTGTCACGGGGAAAGGCCAGGATGTTTATCAGGATAGTTTAATACAATGCACTAATTATACGAAGTGATGGTAGGTAAAAGATATGCAAGCAAATTAATAGCTTTAGAGTTAATGATGGATAGATGTTAGTTCAGAGTGCAATTAAAAAGGGTAAAAGGAGAAACAGAGAGAAAGAGCGTAAGGGATAAATAAAAAAAAAAAAAAAACAGTTGAAGAAAGCAAGACAAGAAGTAGAATGTGACAGATAGAGAGTTGGTGGGAGAGAGAGCGAGAAAGAGAAAGAGAGGAAGAGAGATAGCGAGGAAGAGATATAGAGAAGGGGAGAGAGAGGCAGAGAGAGAGAGGAAAAGAGAGATGGAAATCTGTCTCTCTATCTCTCTCTCTCTCTTCTTCTACTTAACCGTAAAGCCACCGTTACCATCCTGTCTTTCAACAAAACGGGTCTTCAAAAGTGCTGGGTTATCACGTTTGTATCTCGACAGTTTGCGACATGTGGCAACGTTTCAGCTCTGACCTATTCTACCAAACGCTTTGTAATCTTGTAATCTTCCTTGAGACTTCAGAGTTTGCCTCTACATAACGGGTGTCTTGATATTAGCTACAGTAACTGTTTTAGCATCATATTGATGTATACCTATCTAACTTTGTCCTCGTTATTTTTACTTGGGCGAAAGCAATATTATTTGAAGAAGCTGAGTTATCAAAATTTTGCGTTGGCTAAAACTATTATTTCCGGCATAAAATTTTCTCAGCTGTTTTTGTGAACCAGCATAACATTTTTTAGCGGAACATGTTCTTTTTATTTTATTATGTTAAATTACACTCCTTTCTCATATTTTACACCAAACTTTTTTCTCCTGCATGGTACGGGTATTATCTTGACTTTGGCTCTTTGTCTTTTCTACATCTAAGAATAGGTAAGTTTTTTCTAAACCTATTTTCGTTGTTGATGGTGTACAGGTCTGATTGTTGTTTTAAACATATAATTATAAATGTGAGTAAAGAAAACGAGAGCTAGAGGTAGATAGATAGATCGCTCGATAGATAGATAGATGGATAGACAGACAGACAGACAGACAGACAGACAGAGAGACAGGCAGACAGACAGATAGATAGATGGATAGATAGATAGTAAGATAGATAGATAGATATATAGATAGATAGATAGATAGATAGATAGATAGATAGATAGATAGATAGATAGATAGATAGATAGAAAAATATATAAATAGATAGATAGATAGATAGATAGACGACCAGAATTGCCATTTCCATGCTCAATTTTGTGTGCCCGGAATTACAAATTAAAGTTTTTATTTACGTTCATTTGAATTCAAGATAATACGAATTTTTTGGCGTCGATCTAGAAAAATGTCCTACAACACCTATTTCCACATGGCTTGGGTAGTTTCGAACGATTCAGATATGTAATCACCTGAAAATGCTGTTATCTTTAATTTCCACTATGTCATTTTTCCATCATCAACAGGACCCCGTGCTAGATCGGCATCTTATGAAAGCACGTTTTCAGAATTCAGAATATAATAATAATAATAATAATAATAATAATGAAAAAAAAAGAGGAAAACATTCTAAAAACCGTAATTAAAAAAGAATCAACAACAAAAACTAAAACTGTTTTGCATAATTTTTGTCTCGTTGCTTTTATCTCACAGCATGAAGCATCTTTTTTAACCTGCTTTAAGTGACGCGTAATGAAATCTCTAAGTTCAAGAGGAGTTCGTTTAAAAACAAAAAAGGGGTAATATTCTAGGCCTCGCGGAATGATTTCGAAATGTTTAAGTGCAAACAGATGGCTTTTCATGTAAATAAAGAAAATATTTTTTCCATACCGTAAAGAAACCTTGTCATAACATGTCTGATAGTCTGTCTGTTATGTTAATTTAATTGTCGATGCAACATTGTTCTGCTTCAGTCAAAATTTATTTTATGTTTAAATTATGAGCAATTAGGGGGAGCGAGAAGCGGGGTAGGAAGGAACTTGTAAACCTATGGCATAAGAATGAAATTGACATAATTATCTGTTCCAGGTTACTGAACCTGCGTACTGAAACAGCTGAACATGAACTTTGTAAACATACTATATGTTATTTTTACAATATATGACTGGAATATTATGTTTAAAATGTAAACACTGCACGTTTGCGTTATTTTATTGTCAAACTTTCCCGATTTGTCTATTGCAATATTGGAACATCTTTGCCATAAAACATAACAATGCCTCGAATATAAAGATGATCCTGTGCCAAGGCTGGTGGTTTATACCACATCTTTGGCGGAGAATGCGAGACTCTCTCTTAGACTCTCTTAAATTAACGACTCCAATGCCCTCAAAGAGAACTTCAGACGGCGACGTGACTCAGAGCGGACTACTCGGGTCTTGGCCGATCACATTCTCCTGACAAAGAGCTAACAACAATACAGAAAAAGACTAGGAAGTTTGAGCCAAGACCTCTTACAAGTCCAAGAGAGGCATGCCTGAACGCTAATCGAACCCACAACCTTCCGATTTAAAGCCGCAGACTCTACCCTTGGACCACCTCGAGGCTGCTACTTAATTATGACTTCGTAAGACTTGTATTTAGCCTCAGGCTACACATCCAAATACAGTAATACATCTGTTATATACTGTAAGTGATGACTGGTGAGAGAAATTCCATGAGGGGCGGAGGCAACGGAAAAGTAAAGACAGCGATGGTATCAAGAGGAGGTGACTTACTGTCTCCCACATGGTGTGAGTTAGTGCCACATTAGCTGCATAGCTGCATTTTCGACTGCAGGAACTGCGAAATATAATTATATGAAATCTAAAACTAAGTCAATTAGTTATTTTTTTACTTAGCCTACCCAATATATTAAATCCTTCAATTTTTCGTCTCTCTATACCTGTCTGCCTGTCTGTCTGTCTGTCTGTCTGTCTGTCTGTCTGTCTGTTTGTTTGTCTGTCTGTCTGTCTGTCTGTTTGTTTGTCTGTCTCTCCCTCTCTCTCTCTCTCTCTCTCTCTCTCTCTCTCTCTCTCTCTCTCTCTCTCTCTCTCTCTAACCCCCTTCCGGTAATTTTTAAAATGAATGTAGAATAGTACTGAACTATCTTCTCTCACAAATTCGCTTTTTTAAACTTCCCTTAATAGATGTATCATTAACCTCTTGATTCAGGAACATAGTTTCGGCATTAATTTTCAGAACCCTTTTCTGTTTCACAGCCTCTGTATGCCTGACTGTCTGTCTGTCTGTCTCTGACTCATGAGGGCCAACTGGCGCCAGTTGGTAAAGTGTTAGACTACTATATCCACCCTCTCTGGCACTATAATCTGAAGCTAGCAACAAAGAGAACATTGAATTTAATACATGGCCTGTAATTTATCTGCTACTGTTGAAGGATTCTGGGATCTATGACAACACATATAGAATGTTTACGTCTATAATGGCATCGGTTAAGCGTCTGTAAATAACCAGGCGCAACCTGTTACAGAAAGCCGTGGGAATATCTGAACACACATAGCAAGTCCTGTTTCTCTTTTCCTGGGATGTTGTCAGACAACCGTCGCATAATCAGTTACAGAGCCGGGCCACATAACCAGCCTGTCGCTGATAATTAAAATCCGTCTTGGTTAAGAATGCCGTTGCCCATCGAGATAAAATATGCAAAAAAAAAAAAAAAAAGAAACATGCTTGGATTAATTTACGTTTTATTTCCGTCCTGTGTACATTTCATGTAATGCGATGTGTGTGCGTATGTTTTTTGGAACAATAAATAAAGGGAAAAAATAGTTAAACAATACAAAACAACGAGTAAGGTAAAGATATTATTGCAATACCGATAGTACATGACAGTATAATCGAGTTAGTTATTATGACAAGTGATTATGACACTGTGTGTCAAATACGATGTGAACGAGGGTGAGAATGCGAAAGAAAGGCTGATCAGAAAGAGGGAAAGGGATAGAGATAGATGGATAGTAGATAGATAGATAGATATATAGATATATAGATAGAGAGAGAGAGCGAGAGAAAGAGAGGGGGGGAGAGAAGAAAAAGAAAGAATGAAAGTAAAACGAAATGTTAATGATAAAGTTGACCACAATGTTGTTAATGAAGAAGGTGGTATTTGATAAGATAAGGATGATGATACACAATGATAAGCGTAACTACCATACCATGGCATTGGTTGTGAGTGTCAGAACTTGGAAAAGTGAGAATAATTATTGTACAATTCGTTATTATTGTGGGCTATGTTTTCTGTAATGGACAAGACAAAACAATACGATCCCGCAATAACTTAATAATAATAATTACCGTACACAGTGTCATCCTCATTCCCTTCCTCTAATTTAATTGCCCTGCTATACCAAAGTGGAAGAAACGAAACAAGGAAAGATCACTGCGGCTGTATCCTCAGGAATTTCCTAATGCAGTCATTGTAACGCAATAAAAACTAAGCAATGTACCCTCCCCATTTTCAGCTCAGACAATCTAGGACTGACCCTCCCTCCCCTCTCTCTCTCTCTCTCTCTCTCTCTCTCTCTCTTTCTCCTCTCTCTTAACAACTCTCTCTCTCTCTCTCTCTCTCTATCTCTCTCTCTCCCTCTATCTCTCTATCTCTCCCCTCTCTCTTTCTATATATATATCTAACTCTCTTTTTCTTTGTCTCTTTCTCTATCTCTCAAACACACGCTCTCTCTCTCTCCCCCCCCCCCCTCTTTCTCTCTCTCTCTCTCTCTCTCTGCCTCTACAACTCTTTCATTCCAAGTCTTCTTTTTCTTCATTTTATCCGAACAAGCACACATGCACAGTTTTCGTCCATGTACGACCCAGGTTTACGACTTTGCGAATTCAATACCTCCGGGGAAATCCCTGTTCGCGGTGTCAAGGTGACTTCATAACGTTCCAGGAGAAATTGCATTCTTCTCAGCTCCAAGTTTTATTAGTTGTTGCCAGGATGGATTTCATTACGAGAGTTAGCTTGGCCAGAAAGGTTCACAAGGGGCAAGAAAGAGCAAATTAAAAACCAACAACAGAACAAACAAAGAACCCAGCTTCTCACGACTTGTTCGTTATGAAACAAGGGCTAGTGTTGGTTGAGCCAAGAGGATCCGAAACTATTTTTATTATAGCATATCTATGTACATACCAATGCAAGAATAGTAATTTAGGGCCTATAATTCTCGAAAGATTTTACCTTTATAAAGATCCATATAGTTTAAAATTGTTAAATTACTGGCTAGTCGTTTTGATTGGTTTATCACAAGGAACATTATATGGTATCCATGATTTTCATATGATGTCATCAAACAAACCCAGAGCAAATGTTCCATTATTTGCAACTGAAAACTGTTTTACAGATGATATGGCTATTGTAAATGAGCTCTGAACAAAGTATATACATGTACATGTACTGTTGTGTGAATTCACATTTTTTTAAAGGTCTGAGAATTCAAACAACCAATCGAAAGACCAAATCGCGAATTGGTTGCTCTGGAAAAAAAAAGTTAAATCCCTTTTTCATCATATAGGATCATTTTGTAGATCCCTAACCTAGTCTAGTAAAAATACCTAGTAGTCTCATGCACTCTGAACTTAACTGACGAATAAAACAAAATAAAAACAAAACTCACATGCACACAAAAAATCCAGCAACGACAGCAAAAAATAAAATAAAAACAGCAACAACAACAACAACAACAACAACAACAACAACAACAACAACAACAACAACAAAAACAGCAGCAACAACAACAATAACAACAACGGCAAAAAACAACTAAACGTGCAATAAATCGATCTATATCGACCTTTATTTTTTTCACAGGCTGTGTTTTTTATGCGTATAAGAGTAAGTAACAAGATTGACCCTACATTGCAATGATATACTTTTCTATAACACTCGACACAAGTTACCAAAACGAACTATGTTGGCAGTTTCCCCTGTTCAACTTGTTAACTTAACAGGTCTTTTGGGCTTAATATTTTCGAACCATGTTAAATCCCCAAAGTAGTGATATTGTTGTTATCAACAATAATCATTAGACTATCCTAAGCAAGTGACGGTAAAAAGATTCTCCCCAAAATTTCAAATGTTGACAAAGGCGGTTGACGTCACCTTATAAAGGTAACATTTAATACGCTATACATGTGTGTGATATCAGCGGAATTGTCACCTTTCAACATCGCCATCGACAATACCAGAAACCTAATATTCATTATAGAATTCTCGTTGAATTGTTTCCGGTTATAAATTAATGACGAATTCGTTCGAGACAGTGAGACGAAGTGACATGAGCTATAGATAATCACACAACACCCGTAGATCTATTTAATTTAGCGACGTGTCAGATATCACGAACCAGTGCCGCCTTTTGTTCTGCAGATTAGTCCGTGTAGAGTTTACGTTGAAACAACATTGATTAATTATATTTTTTATCCTGGCTTGTTACATTGGCACTCCGGGAAAAATCGCCCCTTGTTTGTTTTGAGTCGATATGACGATATGAGGCAATTAATGAATTTAGAGTTGTGTCTCCTTGCTTCTTCATTTTTTTAATCAAGCGGTCTTACATTATTAAAATGATTTTAATATACATTAATTTATTTTGTAGCTAAAATGATTTCTACAAAACTAGATGCAAATTTTATATTTGAAGACTGATAAATTCATCAAGTCTTGGGACATACCCAGCGATAGGGGTAGGACGACGCATTCAACCCCTCCGGATCGCTCATCACTTTTCATTTCGTTACGAATCTTTTTTTCTTACGACAAACTGACACTCCCTTTAGTGAATGTTTGATGCCCGTTGTTTTGTTCCCATTTTTGTGGTATTTTACTGTTTTATTAAACCTGTAAAAGCCGTGCGTCTCAGTCAGTGGTTATGCTACAGACGCACCATTGACCCCCCCCCCCCTCCCACACACACACTGAGGTATAGGATTTTAACAGTCACAGGAACAATCCATGAAAATCAAGCTTGTGCGTGTAGCCTCAATTCGTTTCATTTGTTGGTACGAAGGAAATTACGTTTTGGGCTGTCTTATGAGGATCATTTAAATATTTTTGTCTCGTTACGGAATTTCACAAAACTAGTTACTGGCCTTGTCTTCTAGTTTCTTTCGTACTGTGGTGAACATTGGTCAATTACCTTTGGAATTCTATCCCCTCCTCCTCTCCCTTTCTCCTTCTTTTTCCCTCTTTCCTTTCCTCCCCCTTCTCTCTCATTCTCTCTCTCTCTCTGTCTCTCTCTCTCTCTCTCTCTCTCTCTCTCTCTCTCTCCTTTTTTTTCTCTATCTACCCCTATTTCCCCTTTTCATCTATAATTCTCATTATAATTCATTATACCTTTTAGGTGCAACTGATCTGGTTTCTTTAATAATTAATCGTTTTGAAAAATTGTATTCTAAATTATTGCTTTAATTTCCCCATTATCTAGAAATATTAAATTTGCCTACACCCACCACCAGATATATTACGTTTACGATTAAACTGTAATAAGAAATGGGAAACATTCTGTCTATAATTACATGTATTTTCACATTTCAATATAGCTTCCCTTCATGTGTGTATGTTTGTTGCATTACCTTTTATCTCAATGAGTATTTTGAACAAGAGTTTATTCCTTACCATGACGCACTCTCTAGGAACAGTTATTTGAACCGTCGAACGGATAAGACTGACCTGGTATTGTCTATAACTATTCGGTGTTTCTATCTCTCGCTTGGATCAGTCTCTGGGAGGTGGGGACAACGTGTGAGCGGAAAGGCGCCATAATATTCATTATAGAATTCTCGGGGAATTGTTTCCGGTTTTAAATTAATGACGAATTCGTTCGAGACAGTGAGACGAAGTGACATGAGCTATAGACAATCAACACAACACCCGTAGATCTATTTAATTTAGCGACGTGTCAGATATCACGAACCAGTGCCGCCTTTTGTTCTGAAGATTAGTCCATGTAGAGTTTACGTTGAAACAACATTGATTAATTATATTTTTTTATCATGGCTTGTTACATTGGCACTCCGGGAAAAATCGCCCCTTGTTTGTTTTGAGTCGATATGACGATATGAGGCAATTAATGAATTTAAAGTTGTGTCTCCTTGCTTCTTCATTTTTTTTAATCAAGCGGCCTTACATTATTAAAATGATTTTAATATACATTAATTTATTTTGTAGCTAAAATGCTTTCTACAAAACTAGATGCAAAATTTATATTTGAAGACTGATAAATTCATCAAGTCTTGGGACATACCCAGCGATAGGGGTAGGACGACTCATTTAACCCCTCCGGACCGCTCATTACTTTTTATTTCATTGTGAATCTTTTTTCTTGTGGTGAGACGGCAGACTGACAATCCCTTTTGTGAATGTTAGATGCCCGTTGTTTTGTTCCTATTTTTTTGGTGGTATTTTACTGTTTTATGAAACAGAAAGGTCTGTAAAAGTCGTGCGTCTCAGTCAATGGTTATGCTACAGACGCATCACTGACCACCCGTCGCCCTTTCCCCCCACTGAAGTATACTGATTTTAACAGTCACAGGAACAATCCGTGAAAATCAAGCTAGCCTCAATTCGTTTCATTTGTTGGTACGAAGGAAATTACGTTTTGGGCTGTCTTATGAGGATCATTTAAATATTTTTGTCTCGTTACGGAATTTCACAAAACTAGTTACTGGCCTTGTCTTCTAGTTTCTTTCGTACTGTGGTGAACATTGGTCAATTACCTTTGGAATTCTATCCCCTCCTCCTCTCCCTTTCTCCTTCTTTTTCCCTCTTTCCTTTCCTCCCCCTTCTCTCTCTTTCTCTCTCTCTCTCTCTCTCTCTCTCTCTCTCTCTCTCTCTCTCTCTCTCTCTCTCTCCCTTTTCTTTTCCTTCCCCTCATCCTGCCCCACAGCGTCCCGTGCGCTCTTTACCGCTGCCTGGCTGTGTCTGCCTTGTTAGAGCAATCTCAATCCCTGAAGTCTCCCCAAGATTCATAAGCGAAAGTTTTACGTCCTCCCAATTCCCCGAAAGTCCCACAGCCTAACTGCACCTCTTGCTGTTTTAGTGCTGGCAATAAAATTCCCCGCTTTTTCTTGACCGTCGACTTCATCCTTTGCCAACCTGTTCCGTTACAGCAACTCCAAAAATGAAGTAAACACAAAGACCGGTTTATGACACTTGCCCGGAGAACTTACAGCTTGCTGACCACTGTCCGGGTAACTGGACGTTGTAAAATAGTCGACAATGTGACTGTTACAACCATGGCTGGCTGCCTTTGGTTTGCTTTTGTTATGAGAGTGAGTCATCCGACCTCAGCGGTTTCCAAATTCAGGTCTTCTTTCATGTACTGGATTTTTATTTAATATGGACATTTCTCCTTGGCATGGGCGACAATCAGTATCCTCTCAGTCTGTGTAAAAATAACGCGTTGATGACAACAGTGCATTGAACATGTATTTGGGAAAGGGAAGGGCGTAGTTTTACAGTAGTGCAGAAAAGAATATTCACTTGTTACAGGTTAATACCAATAGAAAAACGGTCAAGTTTTTCCGTACCGCGCGTCCTTCAATTGTTTCTGAGAACAGCAAAAAAATATCTTTACACAACGTCACAGTGATTTTTGATGGGCTGTGAATGGTCTGGGACAATTTTACAGTGTTTGGATAACGAGTCTTTCTGGGGAAGAAACGAGGTGGCTTATCGCTTAGACATTGCAATTTTGATTATCGATCAGACCACCATTGTTTCCAATTATTTTTAAGGAAACCAAAGGACACCCAAATAGGATTTCTTCGTTCTCTGCAACCAGAATTTACTAATACCTAAAGAGCCCTGTCACAATAAGAGAGAGGTGCCTTATTGGGGGCGGCAAAGCGGCGGGGCAGAACTGTCGCAAGTGGTAGAGCGTACGTCTCCTAATCGGAACGTCCCCGATTTGGAACCATGATCGGTCAATACTTAATTTATTTGTACGCTTTCGTCTCCTACTGGTTGAGTCTTTGTCAGTATAATGTGACCAGCTGAGACTGGAGACCAAGTATTCCCGCATTGTCCTTGTATGACAGCAAGTATAATTGTCATGCGTTTATTTTTTAGCCCTTCTACAACAATAAAATAGTGCTGACGTTAGACGATAAACAAATTAACTCAGGGCGTAAAGGCTTTTTCCCAGAGGTGCCTGGTTCGATTCACCTACCAGGCCGTGTTTTTCCTACTGTTTGGATCGGTGGTAGTGCATGTATAATGTGACCGGTCAAGTTCTGGGCATCCCGCTGTGGGATCCGTCACCGAATAGAACCCTTAGGAGACGGTAAACAAGAAGAGGGCTTCACTTTTATCTTCTTAACCAGATTTGGGGTAACATTCTATCCGGGTCTTTTATTCAGATCCATTCACTCAGTATGATAGAGTTAACCGTTATCATATTTATTCCTTTACATATTTTCCCAATCATTCACTTACGATCAACTATTTTGCTGTCGTCAAATTTCCTCAAGGTGAACTTGAATCATTAAGATAAAATAAACCTAATCACCTCCAAATATTTTACGACATTTTATGGTTTACTGTGTAATTCTTGCTAACCCATATAAAATAACGAGAAACCTTATATCGGTAGTACAAAACACGTTGGCACCTTTATCCTTGTGTCAAGTTCTAGCCTCCAAGCCTGTGTCAGTTTTCAAGGACCAGGGGGAACAACTAGAGCTTAATCTCATTGTTAGTTGAAGCCTAGGAAAGGCTTCTGTAGGTATAATCGCTTCCATGAAGGCACAGATTTGTGGGCCGCGGAATTAATATTTAATGCGTACAAAGGGAAATGACAAAGGTTGGGAGCCACAAAGGTATGTAAAAATGTTATTATGTGGGGGACGAGGTAACTTCGTGGTAGGGCGCGCGGCTTCAAATCAGTTGTCACGAGTTCTGTTCCACAGCCAGGCTCTCTTGATCACTACTGCTTTGGCCACGGTCTGTGGCTTACCTGTATAGTGTTACCAGCTGAAACACAAGTCCTGATATCGACGCACTGTCTGTGGGCGGCAGCATGTAACCAAAATGGTCAGATTTGGATCCGTGGCAGCATTGAATTTCCTTTAAACAAAGGACACACGTATGTGTAATACCCTGAGAGGTCCCAGTTATGTACGCTTAGGTAATACCCTTTTAGAGTGGCAAAGTTATAAGAGGTGTAGTTCTAGATTTCAAACACAAAAACTAAAAAATGAAAATGCTAAAACATAGACCCTTCTCTGTCTTTCAGGCAGTCTTTCACACAATGGATAGTCACAATCCAGAAAAAAAGGGAGAGGGGTATTTTCGGATCCTAATATTTTCTTTTATTTCAACAATGGCCTAAATTTTCGTTTTAGTACACTGCAGTTTCTTTTAGCGCTTTGGGCATATCAATATGTCAAAAATCATTACATGTATTTTAAAAGAAACTCGAAACTTAAACTGCAAATAAAATATTCAATTTGCTTTGAAAATTGAAAACTGTTTGACTGTTTCAATGAGGCGCATACAACTGTGTGCTATTTTTTTGTTTTGTTTATGTATTTTGCGTAAACGGCGATACCCATCTATACCAATCTATCTATACCAATAAAAAGCAACATAATAACAAAAAAACGGATAATAAAATTGTTGTGGAAATCTTAACCAGTTAGGTTTTACAAGGGAAAACGCAATAGGAAAAGACTTTTATTAACTTTTGCCGTATTCACAGAAGTACATTCGTGCCATTGAAAATCAGACAATTAATGACTATCAGAAAAGAACCCAGCCTCTGCATCACGTAAGAGCTTTGTCATTTGAACAGCGCCCCTCCCCCTCCCCCCACCTCTCTGTCTCCCTCTCTCTTTTTTTCTGCCTGTCTGTCTCTGGCTCACTCTCCCGCTGTCTATCCAACTGTCTCTCCCCCCCCCCCCCCCCCCCTTTTTTCCCCCCACCTTTTTC
>RQTK01000295.1:171231-189219 GCA_003991915.1 Elysia chlorotica
TTCTCCTCCTCCTCCTCCTCCTCCTCCTCCTCCTCCTCCTCCTCCTCTCTCCCTCTTTCTCTGTGTCTGTCTCTTTCTTTCCCCTAATTTTCTCTTTTTCTCTGAATGGACACGTGTATTTTCTACTAAAGCTCGGACTAATTTATTTGTCGCCCTAATCTTTGGTTGAAGCTAAGTCACTGTAAAGAACTCAAGTGGACTCGAAAAACATGGTAAGAAACGGAGGGACGCAATCGCCTCTTGGTGGAGTTGGCATCCCTTATTAGTCTCTTGTAATCGATGTAATATGATGCAAAACGTTCAGCTTAATCTGGCCTCTCCCTTAATACAACATATCTGTTTTATTTCTGGCATACATTCTACGTATAAATAATTATTTCAAGATCTGGGTAAAGTAAAACTCCACAGTAAACTCTTACATGCGACAATAATTTGAAATAGATATTATAGAACGTCACTTATGTTAATTTCGTAACGTTATTTATCCCAAATTAAGCCAATTTGTCTTCTATGCCTCAAACGAATAGATGCTGGTCTGTATGCTTTGTGAAGCATGGAATGCCACACCAATATTCTTGGGGACACCTCTATCTCTGCCGGCTCACAATAGATCTAGATCACCGAGCATGTGCTCTATGAAAACTAAGGCTCTGGCTCCGGAGATACAGAATAAATGAAGCAGTGAAAACAGAGCACAGCGGAGCTTTTTTCTTTCGTTTTCTATATCTTTTATATTAAGAAAGAAGTTAATTCAAACTTTTTTAACCTTGTATATTTAATGCTAGGAAAGAATCTGAAAACCAATAGGGATAAATGTGTCGGCCTACGATGTTATAGGTCCAAAGTTTGAAATCCACGCGAGGCAAATTGCTTCCAACTGGTTTGGTCGGTTTCAGTACACGTGTAATATGACATACGAAGATCAAAGTATCCTTCTCCGAGATACAGTCGTCATAATGGTGTCTTACTGTCTTTCTGGAGACTTAGGATACGTTAAACTTTGAATTAGGTGAGAGATCCGCTTTCAGCAACCAAAGATTACAATGGAATATGGACTTTTTATTTGTCACACTGTTTATAACTAACAAATCAATATATCCGTCTAATCTATTTATCTATCCATTACTAGTATCCAGCAAACAAAGCTTTATAGACAAGGGATATTTTTAGTGCATCTACATAAAATTCCAGGTTTAGCCGGGTGAGAAGTGATCTGTTTGCCAGGGAGTGTGACCATCCATCCCACAATACTCTTGTTCATTTACAAGACAGGACTTAGATTGTTCGCAATATGGCATGCTGCTAATATATTCCAAATATATATTCTAGTTCCACAAGATGAGTGTCAGTCTCGAACAAAGGCATGTGGAGCGAGAAAGTAAGAGCTTGACAAATTTTGTTATTTGATCTAGACCGCTTGAGCGGCCTAATCCCTTAAAAACGGTTCAGTTGAAAGAAAATCAGTGTGGGTTCCTATGGTAGGTTTCACATTGGCTTAAATTCTCATTGGATTTTATTTTACCACACACACATAAAAGAAAATTAGTCTGACCCAATTTGATATGTAGACTAAATCTATCAATCTTTATTTTTATCCGTCTATTTTTGCCCAATATTATTTTAATGAATCTTAGATTTGCTTGTCGTCTCAATACTGATAGCCATGTACAACAAAGCTTTATAGACAAGGGATATTTTTAGTGCATCTACATAAAATTCCAGGTTTAGCCGGGTGAGAAGTGATCTGTTTGCCAGGGAGTGTGACCATCCATCCCACAATACTATTGTTCATTTGCAAAACAGGACTTAGATAGTTCGCACTATGGCATGCTGCTAATACATTCCAAAATATATATTATAGTTCCACAAGATGAGTGTCAGTCTTGAACAAAGACATGAGGAGCGAGAAAGTAAGAGCTTGACAAATTTTGTTATTTGATCTAGACCGCTTGAGCGGCCTAATTCCTTAAAAAACGTTTCAGTTGAAAGAAAACCAGTGTGGGTTCCTATGGTAGGTTTCACATTGGCTTAAATTCTCATTGGATTTTATTTTACCACACACACATAAAAGAAAATTAGTCTGACCCAATTTGATATGTAGACTAGCAGCTGGTAAGCATATGTAAAATACAATAATATCCGACTCGAAGCACTTGTACTAGATCTAGTACCAACGCTAGTAGTACGGGTTGTAAGTAAAATGACTTCTTTGTTCAAAGCGAAGAGATTTTGCTTTTTTCCGTGTGTAACTGGCGTGTCAAAAAGTAGATATTAGTATAATAATTGGACAGTAAGCAGGACTATGTAGGCTAGCACCACTCTCTGTTGGGAGACGCAGTTTCAAGATCTCATCGTTCCAAAAATATCCTTTTATCTATTAGCGTAAAATAAAATTAGAAATAAAAAAAGAACACATATACCATAAAAAGGTCGTTTAAATATTTTTTAGCACTGACAACTTACCTTTTAATTAAGGTCGAAACGCATTTGTAATTATGTAGGCACGACGTGGACGACCGTATTAAACGAAAACGACAGTCCTTAAAGATAATTGGCTTGTATAATTAACCATTAAAATGTAATTTAGAATTACCTCGCTCAGTTTCTGAGAATCCGTAACGGAGTCGCTGTGAGTACCAGCTGAACTTTGAAAGCTGTATCATGCCTCCTGCTCGACAGCCCATAGACATAACCAACTGAGCTTGTTTGTTTGTAAAATCTTTTTCTGCTCACTCGAAGCAGTCAAAAAGTGATAGGTGCGGTATAATTTTTTTTCAAAATATCAAAATATCGGTTGGATTTGGCACATCTCCTTTAGCATTTTTGCCTGTATTATACTAAACCCCTTTGCAACGAAACTTTTACCAAAATTAGATATCTAAAAAAGGTACTGACTCATACAGTCTAAACATTACAACCATTTTCAGAATCAAAATTCTGAAAAAAAAACTGTCTTTTGGTCTATGTTCTCATTCACCCAATGCTCCTGGGATCAATTGTCACCCCTGGCGAACCCTCCTTGACAGATAATACCCATTTAGCATTGATAACAAAATGTCATAGACATAACAAGGTGTGCTGTGTGGTGCAATTGTCCGCGCTATCCTGCACCACATACACACTGGCACCTCTCTCTTGACAAGAACGTCTAATCTCATCCTTTTACATGCCCAGCCCAGACTGGCATATACATGTCTGATGTCTTTCACAACCTCATTGGTGTTATCCATCTTCTATCTCTACCGATCATGACTCGGTTCTGATAATTAGGCACCATCACCACCACCACCACCATCACCACCATCATCATCATCATCATCATCATCATCATCATCATCATCATCATCATCATCATCATCATCATCATCATCATCATCATCATCATCATCATCATCATCATCATCATCATCATCATCATCAGAAGCAGCAACATCATCATCATCACAACAGTACGCGAACAACAACACCAGGAGCAGCAGCATCTTCACCAATGTTAACTTTATCAACAACATTATCATCATCTAATTTTGTACTCGTTTTTATTATTAACGTCCACATTTCGTAATATAGATATTTTTGGTCTACATTTCTTCTGTTTTATGTCGATATTTTCAAATTTATCCCCATTTTTATTTGATTTTCCTTATTTACTATTTTTAGTAGTTTCTGTATATTCACTCCATATGTCTTTATCACATTGCCAAGGTTGCATTAGAGATGTAAAACAAAACGAATCTGTGAAAAGAAATTCATTAACGCCATTTTTATTCGGATTCCACAAAATGATAAATTAAAGGTACATGTAGTGTGTTATCCGTATTTTCCACATCAGATTAATTCTAATATCAATTTCCTTCTATCTGCCATAGCTTCCTGTAGAGCGACTGGTGCCCAAACCTTGAATCTCACGTTTTCCTTATAATCCCCTATGAATACTATTCACCTTTGCCTGTGAGTAAACCCAGTGATACCTTTACCACCTCCAGCTACAAGCTTACGCCCATCTACTTATCTCGTTTGCCTGAACCTAATACGCAGTCCAAGCAGTCGCTAATGCAATAGAGATAATACAACAGCGCAGCAACATCAGGGACC
Source organism: Elysia chlorotica (assembly GCA_003991915.1). NCBI lineage: Eukaryota > Metazoa > Mollusca > Gastropoda > Plakobranchidae > Elysia > Elysia chlorotica. Next base: position 175,327 of record RQTK01000295.1, read on the forward strand.
TCCCTGGACATGCTAGGACATGCCATTCCCAGCATCTGCCATAATCAAGGCTGCCAAGTCCACACACTTTCAAAGTGTGCATTTTTAACCTAATTAGTCAGAAGAAAACATGTACAAATACTGTGATTTGGCGCCAGGTTGGCAGCTCTATATACTAGATAGACTGGCTGACTTCGTCCCTGGGCGCCTGGCTCCCCGTGGAAGACATCAAGGCATCCTTAAGAGACGTAATAATGATAATAATGAAAATGCCTGGGATGCACGTCGCCTGCACATGCCGGGCCAGACTGCGCATGGCTCTGTAACTGGGCACCGTGTCTGGGGGAGCAGAGTGAGTGTATTATTACATGGACGTGCAGCATCAGACACGCATGGCGGCTAAACAGATGGTTCTGGTTATGCCCCCTGGGAAAGCGATGGTTGGTGCTTAATGAGGAAACACGATGAAGAGGTGTGTGTGTGTGTGTGTGTGTGTTTGGGGGAGGGGGTTTCTTATTTATTAATTGTTCGAAAAAAACATTTACAAATAAACCAACCAAACATAAAAAATAACGACAAGCAAAAGATATAACAAAAACAACAACAATGAAACAAAACAAACATATAAAAAAGAACGAAAAAATGCAAGGAGGTTATTTCCCCCTGATTTTGTTACGGTCTTTTCTCTCTTTATAAAATGTTAGCAAGATAGGAAATCAGAGCAATTTTGGATCCCAAAACTGTAGATAAAATATGTTCTTCTTTTTTTTTTATTATTATTCATACATTATTGTCTCCATCACTCCTCCCCTCCCCCAACAAAGGAACGCGTAATGAAAATAAAGAAAATACGAAGCATTAGGAAAGAAACTAACCAAATCTCAACATATTTTTTTCCACAAATTTACTCTCTTCTCTTCTCCCTTTGCACCTCCTCTGTGTGTGTGTGTGTGTGTGTGTCACTATCTACACCTCTCTCCAACTCTTTCATTTTTCTCCCCCCCCCCCCCTCTCTCTCTCTCTCTCTGTCTCGACAACCGCTTGTTGTTCATCATACTATTTTATTATTATTGTTCTTCTTCCATGCACTGTTTCGTCTTTCGGCACCTCTCTCCAGAACTGGCTCCCCACCCCGTGTTCAGCCTGTCAGTCAGGGTGCCGTGAACGTTCACCGAGTGCTCACTCCATTTATTGATACTGTCACGTCCCGATGACAATGTAGCGATCTTCACTTTCCAGTTCGCCGGGGTCAAAATCAACAGCGCTGCTCAAACTGAAATACGGGAATTTGATACTCGTGCCATGGCACGCACTGACTGTGAATCGTGATAGGTCCTCCCCCCTTCACCGCCCCCTTCTTTTTTTAAAGTTACTCGGGTGGAAACAAAATTATCAAAGCTACTCTAACTTTCTAATTTATCCATTATTAAACTCTGCAAACCCCTCCCCCCTTCCTTCTCTCTCTCTCACTCACACTCTCTCTCTCTCTCTCACTCTCTTTCTCTATCTACCCCTACTTCCCCTTCCTATCTATAATTCTCATTAGAATTCATTATACCTTTTACACCCACCACCAGATATATGTCGTTTACGATTAAACTTTAATAAGCATGGGGGAAACATTATGTATGTCTATAATTATTTCTCATTTCAACATAGCTTCCCTTCTTGTGTGTATGTTAATTCCATTGCCTTTGATCTCACTGAGTATTCTGAACAAGAGTATATTCCTTAACATGACGCACTCTCTAGGAACAGTTATTTGAACCGTTGAACGGAGAATACTGACCTGGTATTGTCTATAACTATTCGGTGTTTCTATCTCTCGCATGGATCAGTCTCTGTGAGGTGGGACCAACGTGTGAGCGGAGAGATCAATTGTCACCCCTGGCAAACCCTCCTTGACAGATAATACCCATTTAGCATTGATAACAAAATGTCATAGACATAACAAGGTGTGCTGTGTGGTGCAATTGTCCGCGCTATCCAACCGACAGATAGACAGACAGACAGGGGCAGAGATAAAGACAGATAGGGGGATCAGAATTGAAAAAAAATGAAGTTGTAGCTGAGGCAAATGCATCAACGCAAAACGCTCATTATAAGCTAATAGGCTGAGATAGAAAAAAAAGTGGACAGGAAAAATTATGAGGGATATAAAAATTCATCGAACAAAATTTGATGAATAAATGAGATAAGATAAATATTTTTATATATGCATTTAATCAACAGATCATTATTTCATAGGGGAAAATCTATTATCATATAATATGGTTTTGTTCTTGTTTTATTCTTCATATTGCACAGATGCACTAAATGCATTTAAAATACCAATACTATCTAAGAAAAAGGATTATTTGTCACTTCTTTATTTTGAATGTTTTAAAAATTAACAGTTTGAACACATCGTTAGATAGGTATGTAGATAGATTAGTAGAAAGATATATAAAAAGGTAGATGAGATGGGGAGCGATATAGAGAGATATTGAATGAGAAAGAGGTTGATCTATGCCGGCAAATTTAAATTGGCAGAAAGCGAGAGAACATGGGGAGAAAAGTAACCCAAGCAAATGACAGAGATATACATTGAGAAAGAGAAAGAGAGAGAGAGAGAGAGAGAGAGAGAGAGAGAGAGAGAGAGAGAGAGGAAGAGATAATTAGAGAAAGGAAGAAAGATAAACAGAGGCAAAGTTAAAGTGGCAAACCAGCAGGTCCACAGAGACAGACAATGACAGCCAGTGGGGAGGTATAGGACTAAACCGAATCTGACAGTCCGATTCATATAGGGAGGAAGAGCAGAGCGTCAGGATATCATTTCCATGTACCTGCCAAAACCAATGATAAAGGAGTTCCACTAAATCGAATGCTGTTTAAATAATTAAGATAGGTAGAACACCCTCCCGAAACATGAGTGGGAAAGTCAATGCCGTGGAGGCGATGTGAGTTAAAGGGTGATAACCTAGTTGCCCACCTAACGCCCCAAAAGCGAACTTGCATGCTATTTTTATACTTTTTTTGGGCCAAAATTGTATGTTTTGATAGCTCTCTAGCTTGGTAGTTCTTTGATAAGCGATCACTCTGGTCCCATTAAATTAATGGCTCCCTCGAGAGCTGTCCTGTGGAGATGAACTTGAAGATTACACTTCATGGTTGTAGAAGCGTTTCTTTTCCTTGCGAATGCGATGCCAGTCGATGTGCGACCGATATGCCAGTAGTTTGCCTATAGATGATTGAGTGTGGCTCTGTTATATCAAAAGATAACTACGTATGATTGGTAGAGGTGAAAGGATTATGTCGGCAGTGCAGGGTTTGCAGATAAATACTGACATACATAAATAATAAACAGTTGAATTGTTCCACATTATAACCACTGATTATGATAATCATAATGGAGTTTGGTGCAAAACGATTGATGACATGTAGAGTATTTTTAAGTATGTACCAGTATTCTAATATACTATCAAGGGTGCAGGTTCAATGGATATTTCCTTCTAGAAAATATTATATTTTTTACATAAAGACTTCTACTCTCCTTCATTCACACCATTTTGAGTGTATTTTATGTCTATGATGGTAAATGGCGAACTAAATTTCATTTGATTTATTGAAACACCAGCCATTAAAAAACCCATCGATTAACAATTTTTTTTGTCTGTTTGAATTAACAAAGCATTTGTATGGTTTCAGTTTAATCATACTATTCAGTAGAAACGTAAGTTACATCCCCCCACCCCCCCTCTCTCTCTCCTTCCCTCTCTCTCTCTCTCTCTCTCTCTCTCTCTCTCTTTCTTTCCCCCTATTTTCTCTCTTCTCCTCCCTCTCAATGTTTGTCGATTACATAAAATTAAACATTGTTATGTATATATTTTTTCACATTATCCAACATAAGCATCGAAATATCTTGTTTTAATACTTTTTTTCCTGATATATATAAAAAAAAATCAGTTGAGCTTTTCAAACGTACATTGTTTCTGATTGTTTTTCCCTCTCACTACTCTCTAAAACTGTTTCGTATTTGCAGAACTTCCGGTCGAACTTTAAAAACAAACAAACAGTAATGCCATATCTCTTTTATGAAATTTCATAGGTACCTGCCACGCTATGGCACCACCTCTGTCAGCTGCATCAGTCTGTATTCCTGCCATCACCCCTCATCGTCAACCCACGCCCACCATACACACACACACACACATACATCAGACACCTACACCCACGTCGACATGGCCCGAGATAAGCTTACAGGCCATTCAGCATCTCAAGGTAGACCAGGCCCCGCAGGCTACAATCATATTGACAGCGGCTCACCTGGGACTGTGGTCAGTGAGTACGCTTTAATGGACTCGTGCACTTTCCGCCGTTTCCATGGCTGGGCAGCTCGTTCCCTGGGCCCGTGGGCCGGCGCCTCCGGTGGGGCGTGCAGGCGTGCGGTGTCGGGCGTCAGACACGCGTCCTGACAGAGCTAGCCCCCCAGCCCATGCCGTACCGCGCTAAGTGATCGACCAGCTCGCCGGACGCCAGGTTCAGATCTGATCAAAGTCCAGCCAACTCGGGGTTGCTTTTATTCTTCCAAGCATTTTAGTCTAGAAAAATAAATAAATATCTAAAAGGCATTATGGATGGAAGCATGGGGGCACTTTTTGCATAGGATTTTAGTCTAGAAAAATAAATGAATATGAAAAGACATACTTATTCCATGGGTATGTCATTGAGAGAGGGAATGCAAGGCTAGAGCGAACGGCTTTTGCTCGGAAGGCCACGGTTTCAAGTCCCGCTCTGGCCGCTGCGATTCGTTCCCTTCTGGTTTGGTAGATTTCGTTATAAAACTGTGACCGGATAAATCACATATATCTCATTCTAGAATTCAATAGACATATTGGACCACACTATTGAGAACTCGGAGATGTTAGATTAGGACGGTGTTCGCTTTCTTCAACAAATTTCCGCTGCCGTTCGATACAGTTCAAGTCAAATATTTCTTTTAATAACTTATAAATATAATGAAGGTTTATATCACATGATGATTATTGATAAAGATGGTTCTTTATATGCATCTTCTTAGTCAACTATGGGCCATGTGTTGATGAAGCCTAACTAAAAATTACGAATATTTTATCTGATGCCCAGAATGATACAAACACAATTTGCCTGTTCATTATAAGATAAGCAAGGCGATACATGGGTAGAGTCGTTTGTGATTTCCGAACACAAAAAATATAAAACAGGTTGATAGAAATGTGAATTTCCAAAGATGCAGACTGATGGACAAGCCATGGTAGAGAGATAAACAATTAATTACAAGATACATATAAAGAGTTAATAGATTGAGTGATGGGGAATTAGATATATAAAAAGGGAAATAATGAATGGATAGAAATATAAATAGATGGTTAGACAGCTAGGTGGACGGATAGATAGATAGATAGATAGATTGATCCATATATAGATAGATAGGTGGGCTGAAAGATGTACAGATATGTAAAAACATAGAGAAATGTAAAGCAGAAGGAACAAAAGAGGACACAATGTATACATGTACATAAAAAACAAACACAAGTACGAAGAGATCGGAGCGGAACCAAGCAATTACAAAAACATGAATTCTTTACATAGATAGCAGATTCCTTGCTGAAAACCTTTCCATAGCACGGTAGATATGTAAGCGAATTTCACACCCTGCTCTGTGTTTATTTTCGCTTGAGATATTACAGCAGGCGAATCTTCTCTCCCATAATCGAAACAAGCCTCGTGGCAAAACACAGGATCCCCGCTTGATCCAGCTATATTTATTCTTTTTTGCGTAGGTGTCATATCTCTTTTTATTTATATTGTATTTGCGATTCCAAAAACCACGGCTCCGACATCTGAAATCGTTTGGGCGCACTTGTCTTTGTTTCGCGGTCCACTGTCTCTGATTATCTCTCTAGCGTAACCCTAGTCTTGTGATAGATGAATCTAGTTAGATTACAAAGGGTACGAAACAAATACAAAAACAAAGCAAATACGAAAAATATGGATTTTCTCCTAAAAGCGAACAGTACAAAAGCATGTAGTAATTCACCAGAACCGCCACAAAAGACATCTCCCTAAGATTTCTGCCTGTTTTGACCTATGGTAGTGCGTTAGTCATTGAACACGCATAACTACAGGTAAACATGTCCCAAAGATCTTGTTTTCTTCATCTTTGTGAAGAATACTCTCGCTTTGTTTTACGTCTTGTATGGAAGTTCCATACCGGGATTCGATGTGGCGAAAGCTTGTTTTTTTCCCTTACCTCTAACCCTACCACTATTGCTGACGGAGGTTGTTGGAACGTACACACTACACATAATTCTGCTTTTATTATGAAACTCGCACTCGATATGCTCAACTTCTCGCGCGATTATTTACATCCGTCTTGTTTAGATCAAAATAGGCACAGAGCGACGATGGTGCTTTTTAATTTTTATTAAAACAATAATCTATTTTATCTTCTCTAACAATCGTAATTTTTAATTTACCCTTTAAGGGGTGAATAAAGGTTTATGTATTCTGTATCCCTCAGTTACTCTGTATTTTCCTGTAATGTGTATGTGTGGTTGTGGGGGTGCGTAGTCCAATCGGCATTGCCGTTTACTGGCGAACCTAAGCACTTACAAGACCTTGCTTTCAATCAAGGATATTTTTGTCAAATATTGCACAAATCCGTGTTTTAAGTTCAAAAGGCCATTTCACGATATCTGCCTCTTTTTTAAAGGTACATTTCTGAAATGTTCTAAACCTAAAGTTTGATTTATTTATTAACGGATAAGAAAACATTGAATTTATCGAGAGTTACACTAATTTGTTAGCAACTTAAATCGTTGTCCTTTCTAGTTTTATCACCATCATGTTTAGACTCTTGTTGAGTCAAGTTACACTAGGTTTTTATTCATACTTGAGTAAGCCATTGAGAAAACTGCTTATGAAATGTTAAGTTACTTGACCTGTATAGTTAATATACAATTAGGCCTAAGTGGATTTAACGTAACCTCTTCAAATGGGCATTGCAGTGTATTCTTTACGGTGATGGAGTGTGTATATTTATAATTATTACAATAATACACTCCAATTTGTGCTCACCTCTACAGGATAAATACAGCACCGATCTTCTTGAAATTTTGCTAAGTGTAGCTTTATTTTGTGTCCAGTGCAATGGTACCTTTAGAATTTATAATTTTTGTTACCGGTAATTCATAAACCGAAGGAAACCAAACTTCGTGTTCCACTTACTTTGCTCAAGTTGGATACATCTTTTAACCGACCAGAATTAATGTGATTTATAAAAGGTGTAATCAACAGTAATACACATTTAGAAATATTTTACACATCTATGGATTCGAATTAAATGATAATTAACTTTTTAATTTATTCGTTCTATGATCTCTGTATTTTTTTCGGAAAATCTTTTACCACGTCGCAATCCCTTAGAGTGAGAAGGGTCTATCCTAGGCTTAGGCCTTTCAGGACCGTAGACCTCAATAGGCCCAATCTTTTATTTATTTTGTTAAAAACTTTTTTGCCTACTTAAGTTAATATATGTCTAAATGCTCATTCAGATAAGTCTGTTGCTCTAGAACTAAATAATGCCTATACTTTTGTGTGTGCCTGCCATCCTATTAAGATCTAAAGTCTCATTGAGAAAAGTCTATAGATCTAAAATTTAAATTTGAGGAATCCTAGACCCGGGACGACACTTTTAACTTTTTGGGATCTTTGTCTCTGTAACTTTATAAACTATACACTTTTTGTTTCCCAGATTAAGAATATAAAAATACACATGTACCGTAATGTAGGTCTTTTTACCTCTTGGTTGTTTTGTACGTCTCCGTAAGAATATAAGCTACTTATTTAGGGATGTAAGCTGGATATTTTTTGTGGTAATAAAATTATTTGCTTTACGCATTTTATTTTAAATAAGTAGCATATTTCTATCCAAATATTGAACAGAAACGATGCAATATTTTATTTTTACTTTACACTGCTTATGATATTTCTTTAGACCTAAAAAACGTTAATCTAGGAGAGAGTTTCGTTTTTTTCGGCTAGACCAAATAATTATTTTATCGGAACAAAAATACATGTTATATAGTGCGTGTATCGAAAACTGGTTATCGATTTTGATCTGTGCACGCAATACATAGTCAGTCCTGCCTGTTTGCTCGATTTGTTTCCCATCCTTGATTACCATGAGTAAATTTTAACTCTGTTATTATCCACTATAATTATTATGACATTTTTGTCAATTCATGCAAACAAAAAAAAAAAACAAAAAAAGAAAAATCCGTAGATGATTTTTTTTCATTCTTTTAAATTTTTTGCTTAAAACAACTGCTTATCCCCGCATAGCTTTTTGGAATATACTTATTTAGTGTTTCATCTCGTATTGCTGTCAGGAGTTCGTATGTGATCATGCTCATTAACCACTATTTTACCAAATTTATTAATATTTCCGTTCAAAGAACAAATAACATCATAACATTTAATGTCCACTCGGTTCTACAGCTCAAAATGTATACGAAATGGAAGGCGCACATTGTTCTCGAGGAATCCTGCTCCAACGAGCGAGATAGAAATAACGGAAAACCTCCGCTTTCTCTTCCTTTTAAGTTGCTGTACAAGTATTGGATGCCTTGGCAACAAAGTACTTATAATATAAGTACCCGAAAAATATCCAAAGCAAAAACAACGTTAGGAAGGCTAGAATGTTATTTGTAAACTTACCAACGGTGCGGCTACCACTTGTTAATCAATATTACAAAAGCCAAAAGCCTAACTTCTCTAAGGCTAGGACTCCCAGAGTGTTTAGAGGACTGGTAGCTGCGCATTTATTTACTTTCCGATGAAGTACCGGTGCTGATCTTAGAAAACTATTCGTCTCCAGCACCGTGCCCCAATGTATAGGCAACTTCGAACACACCTATACATTGTACAATGATCTTATGTGAGTGAAGAGTGCATAAAATTTTTTTTTTTACACCAGCAGGACTATCAGCCCAAATCGTTCAGCCTGGCCATCGTTGGTTAAAGTGTAGCGTATCCTAGGTGCTTGAGAAAGACCATGTGCGGCGACGGGAACGCAAAACGGGGAAATAAGCACTCTTGGTCGATAACATTATACTGGTACTGATCCAATCAATATGGAAAAAAGCGAGTAGGTCTGAGCATTCTAATTGGCAAAATCGTCTGTCTTGCCTGTCCAGGTAGGCTTTGGAAATTCACAAGTTTATGTCCCCTTTTTGAACACGCCTAGCTGGGCCTAAAATAAAGATCTCCATAAGAACATTTTTGTATTATTACAAATTTTCCTTTTAAAAACATATACCATCATCATTATTTTACATTCATTGCTAAAGCCTCAATAGGTTTTACATAAATTATACATGTACGTTTTTTTTAAATCGTTTATCAAACAATCCTGTGTCAATTTTACGTGCTGCCACCCATTTTACATTCATTGTCAAAGCCTCAATAGGTGTTACATAAATTATACATATAGGTTTTTTTTTCATTTATCAAACAATATTGCAATCCTGTGGCAATTTTACGTGCTGCCACCCAGAGACAGATCGGGGATGCCAAGACTTTTGTCTCAGTTGGCTACATATAGTTGTACATACTGAAACCTATCCAACCAGTAGGGGCCAAATTGGAACAAAAATATTTTTGAACTATCGTGAATTTCGAACCGGAAAACAACCGATTGGAAGACCAATGCTCTACCATTTGAGCCAGATCGGCGCCCCCTTCCCCCAATCCCAGAGAAAGAGAGAGAGAGAGAGAGAGAGAGAGAGAGAGAGAGAGAGAGAGAGTATCATCGATTGAACAAATACATACCCACTGCGCGCCACACTTTGCTTTCTAATTGCCAACATTTCCTGTACTATAACATAACATTACATTGGCGCAAACCTCGAGCGTAATACCAGAGATCCGCTGGTGAATTTTCTCACAAAATCTAGTCTCTGGTATTATACGCAGCCGGTGAGTTTCACGCTCTAATTTTGATGAAATAACGAGAAAATTCATAGACAACTATATTTCACTTGGTATGGCGGTAAACTACTTGGATACCCACTTTCTAAGTAACCTTACATTTAAGGGGAACATTTTCAAAACTTTGTCCTAGGCTTCGTTTTGTCGTTCAGTCCCCTCAGCATGACTCTTTATACACGTCAGATTATAACTCTTAACCATTTTTTTCTACTTTTTGGGGACGATGGGTCTCAACGTTTTGTTTTCTTTTCATGACGTGCTCATGCAGGGTCTGCCCCCATTCGAGCCGCATTGCTCCCTTCTGTTTAGATGAGTTTCAGGTCTCAAAACTTTGATCTGCTGAAAAAGTTAATGGTAGCTTCGTTCTGTCTCAACGTGGCAGAATGTAAAATTGCTAGACGTTAATCTTAGGATCGTTCCTCAATCAACCATAGTGATGTAACCTGCAGCTTCAGTGTCAATATTATTAATACCCAGTACATTCATATTCGTTTCTATGTCTTACTGCTCTCTGATTGTGTTCTGTCCCATGTTTACTTTCATTGTGTAACTTCTAAAAATGACAGAAACTAATTAACTTATGAAGCTGTATTGCTATTTTATATTGGCCTTTTCTTCATGTTTTTTTCTCTGAAGTTGATTATGCTTTTTGCCCTCATGGATTGCCATCGGCTGCTTTAAAGGCATATTTTCAAACTCCTTTTACAACAGGCTGCACATATTTCAGTAGTGCTCTGGTTTGAAGATTGGAAGGTTCTAGGTTCCTATTTCAGTCAGCTAGTACCCCAGTGTCTTTATGGTTGCCTTGGAAAAATTAAGGATGTAAGACTAATCAAAGAGAAAAGCTACACTTCACCATGCAAAGAAATAATACGGAGGACCTGTGCGTAATGCACAGTATGCCTGCAGTCAAAGAAAACACGCACAAGAGAAAAGTAAGAGGAGTGATTCAGTGCCCCACCCAGTGATTTACATTACACTGTGAAGGGCACTCGTTGTTATACCGTTGCTTTTTTATTCTCAAGACCTTGCAAGCTATTTGCATTTTTAATCGAATTACACAACTTTCCCTCTACTGTTTCTTTTTCTACCTCTTTCCATACATAAAAGGGCAACAGGAAACTGATAACACCATAACGTGTTCTCATACACCTATATAAACATCTTTGCATGTTCTGAATCATGTGAAAATGTATATCTACATTCAGGTATTGGAGCTAGACTGAAAGCCTACCACCATTAGTATAGAACCTATTCAGTCAGTCAGATTTCCTTCTCTTCCCAGAGGTTGGATGCCATGGTCTTCCCTCTTTCTCGTAGTACTCGTTGATTTTCATTCCAATCGAGTCCTCTACGTTCTTGACCAAAGCTTATCCGCCTTATTCCTCTACCCTTCGTGCCTTCCACCATGCCATCTTCCGCAAGGAACGGTTCCTTCTTACACGTCCGTAATATTTAATTTTTCTCTCTGTTTTGAGAAGTTGCTTTTGCTTGATATCTACCATATCTAGTATCTCAAGGTGTGTTTTCTTTTCTTTCCAAGAGGCTCTTGCTGTTCTTCTATAAATTCACACCTCTAAAGCATCTATTCTTCTTTCACACCCATAAATACACCATTTTACATGTCGACCAAATATAACATTAATTTGCTTAGTCTTAGTCTTGTTTGAAATGATACATTTGAACTAGTAGGGATCTGCTTTAGTTTCTAAAAACTTGTTTTTGGCATTCCTATCCTTTTATTTATTTCTGTCTTATTTTTCTTATTACATTATAAAATTGTACTTTAAAAATAAACTTTCGTCATCGCCTTTATTCTTTATCAAATGAAACTGTGACTAAACGTGTATCATCTGTTTCGGTATTAAATTCCAGAGAGATGAGACGGTCATAGGCCTGGTGTTGACAGTCCCAGGCACCGTAAATCTGTGTCATGAAACACATGGAGATACACGCACCTTTGTGTTAACTGCGACACTAAAAACCAAGCTCAGGGATTTCCCCAGAATGTCTTTTTAGCCGTCGTTTTAATTTGTTGTTTTTTTAAACAACATTAAACGTGTTTTGATAGTCGTGGGAACCCTGGTTGAGAGAAGATAAGATATTGTTTAAAACTGAGGCTTGGTTTGACCATAACGTTATTTAAACTGTTTGAAAGTTTGATAATGTAGCTTGTCTGTTTTTAATTACACGATGGCTTCAGAATTTTTCGAGACTATCTGCAAGGTCGAAGCTTCGAAGCCGTGCCCATCAATTTTATATTTTCTTTGCTTCTATGACACTTTGGCCGTTTCCGTTGTATCATTTTATGCATGTCTAACTCTGTTGGTAAGGCATATATGTCCCCCTCAAAACAATATAGAAACCAGGCTTTATCGAACGGTTTTAATGGCCGGAGTCAAAACGAATGTTACGAAATCATAGCACGACACATTATGGTTTGTTTTTTGTTTTCCTGTTTTCCTTTTATCGAACATCATTTACTATACTATATCGTGGACGAGTCCCGAGACTCACGTATGACAATAATAGTAGCATAAAGTACTGATCCACCTAGTAGATGAACATTGAATGTGTACTTCAGATGCTAATACACGTCATATATATTTTTTCAAAACTACGAATCCGGCAAAAAAAAATCCAACGATGAAATTAAAATGAGTTTTAAAAAATATATGACTGAGCACTCTGCAAATCGTATCCGGAGTATAAAGCAATTGATAATATTTGTCTTGACCTTCACGATAATAATACGTCTGAAAGGATTAATTCCCCTAAATTTATATATTGCCTGTTTCTAGAGCGAGTTTTATATACTAGCTCGCGCCATAAAAAGGGTAACTATCAAGTGAGTTGTGAATAGTATGCAACACAAAACACATCCATTCATCACTCAGCCGATATTCACAAACTTGGTGAATGGTGAGTACACCTAATGTTGATACATCTAGCTGTTAGTTCTAATCAGATTTCACGTCAACATATTCGTTAATTACTAAGCACTGGTTTAGATAGTTATCTAACCTTTAGAGTCAAAACAGTGAGGTAATTAAAGTCAAGATTTGTTTGTTTAAAATTCCGAATCTGCAGAGACAAAGGGTGTGCCGTTTTGGTCTAGATCTAGAGTTAGTGTTTAGTTGGGGGGGGGGGGGGGGTCGCCTTGTGCGTGTTGGGGGTAAATGTGTAAAAGTCTGGGGGGGGGGGGGGGCGGGGGGGGGTGTTGTGCACTTTGCAGTTGTAAATGTCAAAGTGTCAAGGGCTTTAACTACAACGTTAGCTAGCGACTCGTTGTGAGGATATAGGAATAATAAGGCTTACGATGAGTCGTAAGCTACGGCGACGTTGTACTTACGGCTTTAAGTGTAGTATTGGCAATACACATGCACACCCACACTCCTTGCTAAAAGTTTAATAGTTTTGGCCACCGTCTACTTTAGTAAAAAAAAAATCCTGTTCGTAAAAATAATCTCTCCGCAACCAATAAAGGCCCGGATTTATAAAATCATCGGAAAGTTATGTCGGAAAGTTGTGTCGAAAAGTGCCTTTCCGACAGAAAATTCAATTCCGACGATTTTATAAATCCGGGCCAAAATCTTATAAGATACTAGAACTTAAGAACTTAAGTTATGAATTAAATTGGATATGTCAATATATGATATCATCATTGAAAGGTCTGTTTAAATGAAGTGGCTAGATTACGATAATGTGAAACACAGAGATAGGTAGATAGACAGAAAAATAGCGACAGGTAATTAAATTGTTCATTATTAGATATAATTATAGATAGATATATACAGATAGATAGATAGATAGATAGATAGATAGATAGATAGATAGATAGATAGAGAGAGAGAGAGATAGAGAGATAGATAGATAGATAGATAGATAGATAGATAGATAGAT
>RQTK01000295.1:193846-221268 GCA_003991915.1 Elysia chlorotica
CTCTCTCTCTCTCTCTCTCTCTCTCTCTCTCTCTCTCTCTCTGTGTCTTTCTATTTTCAACTCTCTCTTTCACTCTGCCTTCCTCCGTCCCCCTCTCTCACGGTCTCTGTATCTGTCTCTGACTCTAACAATCTTTCTAACTGTATTAACATGACAAAAATCTATCTATCAATCTATCTATGTATAGAAAAAAACAACAGATGTAGCGATAACATTCAAATCTGTATCTATTAATACATCGCTCTTTCTGTCTGTTTATCTACCCATCTATTATCACGATTCACTGTGAGTAGAGCTTCTTTTTACACTCTATAAAACATACAGTAACGGTCAACGACTGGACTTGTGGAAATAGGTATCCAAGCTTGAACAATTTCCCACAAACTTGATATTGTCCATACTTTCACACTTGTGTACTGTTCTCGCCATCTGTTGTCACTGGTCCAACACAGTGTCGAAATAGCCTCATCCACGAACGATACCAAATTGTTTTCGAACATTCCTGCCCAAAATATGTAACTTAATCTCTTCTCCAGGCAACCTAAGCTTGTTTTTATAACCCACAATAAAAACCGAATTCAGAGGCTCAAAAGTAAGGTCCAGGATATATTGATTCTTAACGTTGCGTTATACTCGCAACAGCAAGAACAATCTCAGAAGAATACGCGCTGCCGTTTTTTAATGCTTAGGGAACAAAGATTAAGATAAAAAAATATATATGTATAAATCGCGAAAATCGGCCGATGATCTTTAGTTTTATCATACGGGAAACAGGCATGAGATTTTAGAATGGCTTTGTAGTGTTTCTGTTGTTGTTGTTGTTGTTGTTGTTGTTGTTGTTGTTCTTTTTCTTCTTCTTCTTCTTCTTCTTCTTCTTCTTCTTCTTCTTCTTCTTCTTCTTCTTCTTCTTCTTCTTCTTCTTCTTCTTCTTCTTCTTCTTCTTCTGTGTAGCTGTTATTTTTTTGTTTTTAGAAAAAAAAAAAGCTCCGATGATTTAACAGACACTCTGTTGACGTGTTTGCAATCTTATCTCTCGATTCGCACTTTCAGTTTCCATCAACAATTGGCAAGCTAGTACCTTTATAACAATCACCATTTTCTAGGGGAACAAAATAGGCTCGGTGTGCGGTGCTCTGTAAAGTTGAGCAGGAGGTCCGAGGTTCTCTCTCTCTCTCTCTCTCTCTCTCTCCTCTGTGTAGGAACTGTGATTCGTATGTCGCAAAAATCTATCTAGTCTCTGCCTGCGTGTCTGTCTGTCTCTCATCCTACCAATGTCTCCTTTACTGGGCTTTTATGTTGTTTCCCTCATGAATTTATGAACACAGAAAATTATCAACCTCGCGCAGTTGTTGACTTTATAGACTTGTCCCTGCTCACACATCATGTATTGTCATTTTCTCCCTAAATTAACAGCCCCCTACCCCCCCCCCCCTTTCCCTCCCCTCTTTTATTCTCAAATATATTGATTCACAGACGCATTATAACTAAGAAAGAGTTTAGCATGCCATTGGTACTAAATACTTTCTGTTATTCACTTTCCTCCGAATATCTCTAAAACGTCTCTAAAACAGCCGTTTATACAATGATCAAAGTTTTTAAAACATTTTTTTCGTGTTTCGACGTGCCCGAATGCTCGCCTTTCGGCTCCAAAACTTGTATTTTCAAAGTGGGCATGGTTTATGTACATTTGTTAAACACCAATTTTAAGGCGGTTCGACAGTATCTACCACTTCTGTTCAGCTGAGAACACGTCTTACTGTGGTCAAGATAAAAAAAAAAAACAATAAATGTTAAAGAGAGTAAGGAAAAGCACTGAAACATAACAAAAAAAAAACCATAAAAAAATTCATGCTGTGAGAAGCATTGTTAAGGTTTTCTCAGCGGGAAACCATTTTAGTTTGTAGATCCACTGTGAGATTGTCTGGACTACATGCAGGCAGAGAGAGAGAGAGAGAGAGAGAGAGAGAGAGAGAGAGAGAGAGAGAGAGAGAGAGAGAGAGACAGAGAGAGAGACAGAGAGAGAGGAAGAGAGAGAAGAAGAGAGAAAGAAGAGAGAGAGAAACAGAAAAAAGAGAGGGAGAGAGAATGATATATAGATAGATAGATAGATAGATAGATAGATAGATAGATAGATAGATAAATAGAGAAATTGATAGATAGCTATAGTAGATAGAGTGATTGATAGATAGGTAGATAGATGGAAACAGAGAGACAAATAAAGAAAAAGAAGAGAGAGAGAAAGAGAGATAAAGAGAGAGAGAGAGGGAGAGCGAGATAGAGACGGACGGAAGGGGGAAAAGAGAGGATAATGGATATAAAGGGAGAGAGAGATAGGGGAGGGAAATGGAGAGGGTAGGATGCATCAAAAGACATAGAATGTAGGGCGGGATTGAGAGATGCACTAAAAGACGCTCATCGAAAAAGAGACGGAAATAACGAATAGATGATGAGATATTGAAAGACAAAGTTCTCATATTATGTATTTTCATGTAATAAGGTAGTCAAACAACGACCAAAAGGATGACAAAGGCGTAGATACGCACTGTTATTATAAATTAAGAATAGTCAAAGTTTATGAAACGATAAATTGTATATTATTTTGTGTTTGATGGTTTGGGCTTTTCTAGAGGCAGAGGCAGACAGGCAGGAAAATGGATAGATGAATAGAAATTTAATGAGAAAGGCAACAAAGCGACAGAGAAAGAGAAAGAGAGAGAGAGAGAGAGAGAGAGAGAGAGAGAGAGAGAGAGAGAGAGAGAGAGAGAGAGAGAGAGAGAGAGAAAAGAGAGAGAGAGAGAGAGAGAGAGAGAGAGAGAGAGAGAGAGAGAGAGAACGAAAGAGAGAGACACACAGACAGAGTCTGAGAGAGAAAGATTTATCCATGTTGTGTGGAATTTTTTCCTTCGTTATCATTGCCATTATGTTTTCCTTGAACTTTTTTTTTTAGAACTGATAGTACTTCTGATACAATTACGCTCACGATCCTTTGCCGGAAAGTAAAGATACGACAAAGGATTGTCAGGCCTTATATAAGTACATAGAAAACTGTTGTCGACAAAGAGAAGAATGCTTTTGTAATACTAGCGGAGAAATGCAAATCTAGTCATTAGACATAAAGGATTATTTTGTTTCCTTTTGCTTGTGGCCAAACGTTGGTTTATCAACCATTTCGTTTGCAATATAACAGTGATCGGGATATTCTCAAAATAGCTCAAACAGAAATATTGCTTCTAATGATTTTCTTTTACTTTCTAATTTTCTTGTTAAGGCTCTATTATTTTGATAAAACATTATGTACGGTACAGAAAATTATTTTCAATACACTGACATGGCTTTAAATGTGGACAAAAGACCAAGATTGGTCAATAGGACTAACCTATCATACCGCACAAACAGAATCAGAATAATAATCTTGCCTTTCATTTCACGGAGAAAATGATTGTAAATTAGTTTTGGCAGGCACGTCTTAAGAGCTTGATAGTTTCGCTTTCATCCTAACCAATAAGACACGCTCTATATCGCAATACTGGATCAACGGAGCAAGATGGAATTACCGTTACGTTAGTAGGGGCGTATCGGTGCTCGTCAGTGTTATCGGAGACTATATATTACCGTCTCTCGCTCGCTCACTCGCGCTCTGTATATCTATCTATTCCTGTCTCTCTCTCGCTCTCTTTCTATATTTCTCTCTCTCTCTCTCTCTCTCTCTCTCTCTCTCTCTCCCGCCCTCACTTCACCTGCGCGAGTGATAATAATACCAGAGACGGTAATATATAGTCTCCGATGTAAAGCAATGAATATAGGCGTTGCAAAACTTCTACCATGAAAAAATAGTTCCAAATGGTTCCAAATACTGAATTAGATTCGTACACAAAGGGATTTCCCACCAATAAAGAAACATATTTTCTGTGTAGATGTTAGTCTGCGTATACAGCATGAGGAATGGTTTCTCTCTCTCTCTATCTCTCTCTCTCTCTCTCTCTCTCTCTCTCTCTCTCGCTCTCTCTCTCTCTCTCTCTCTCTCTCTCTCTCTCTCTCTCTCTCTCTCTCTCTCTCTCTCTCTCTCTCTCTCTCTCTCTCTCTCTCAGGAACATCGCAAATTACTATTCTTTAACCTTTCTATTGCGTGAATAGATTATAGACATTTATAAATAAATATGGCTTATCACTTTTTGTCGTGTTATTTCATATATACTAGAAATCATATAAATTTGATTTATTTAAATTGATTACTTATCGAATGTTACGGGCTGTAACGCCGTAAACCACTAAATAAGAGATTATACGATTGTTTTGTGTAATCTTATTAGAACCCACCCACACTATTGGACAGTCTCTAGGCTAGACCGTGATATCCCACCGTCTTCGAGCCCTGCTGATTAAAGTCTCCGTTTTTATAACTTTCTTTAACACACACTCCCTCCCCACACCCTCTCTTCCTCTATCTCTCTCTCTCACTTTCACTCTCTATCTATCTATTTATTCCCCTCTCTCCCACTTTCTCTCTCTCAGCGTCTCTCTATAATACATAATTATTCTATAGGCTCTGTAAGTTTAAGAATAATCTCTCTGCAAAGAAAGACACTAAGGTTGTGGGGGGTACATCACATCATGATAATGAATCTTACAATACTTACAGCAAAACCCCCACACTGCACTCCATGACACTTAGCTAGCCTTCAGCACCAATGGATCTCTTTGTGTTTTTACGACCTGTGCCAATGTAAATCTGCTATGTGATAGCAACAGGCCAGCAGTTAGCATGGCCTCTCTAAATCCTAGACTATAAAGCTATCTAAATCTTAACATGTACCAGGAGAATATAAGCGGTACTGGACCTTTAACAATTATTATAAATGTTTTTGTTCTCAAATTAAGGTTAACTTCGATTGCTTACACCATTGTGGACAATAGCAAGAGTATTTTGTATTTTATTTTAATGTACATAGACAACACAACAATGTTGCATCGATACATTGTATTTTATTAACCTTGGAAAATTGTTTTCTCATAGTTAATAGCACAATGGTGGTTAAAACGAACACATTGTATATAGTGTTTTTTTCTATTGTACTACAAGTGCCGCTCTCTACTTTGAAAAGAATAATGTTTTTTTTTGTTGTTGCTCGGAATGTTTTCTTCCACCTATTCCTTCTTAGTCGCATACCAATGGGGACTGACACAATATGTGCGAAAAGTGGAATATAAATTTGCTGAACGATAAATGATATTCTTTGGTTGTTTGCTAATGTCAGCAACTAGACTGTCAGGTAGATGGCTCCAAAACTAAAGCATTGCAATTGAAGGCGCTGATCACATCTTAGTGATATCGATCCAAGTAAGATGAAACGAGGCCGTCCCATCGGAACCGAACTCATATTTCGTGACAAGCTTTATTGTACTCAGTAAATGAATGTTTTTGTTTTGTTTTTTCAAATAGTCTTTCAAGATTTTGAGTTAATATGGCCTGATTTGGCACCGCGATCACTGAGCAGCTTCCAGTGTCTCATATTTAGATCCACATCATTACATGTACCATGGTTTCCAATTAACTTCTATCAGTAATATCCTACTGTCTCATGGTAATGATTATTGTCGTCTCCCGATTCCACCTGTATATTATTACCCGGAGTCTAATACGAGTTCCGTTTTTCTTGCTCAGTGAAAAAGACGCCTACGTGTTGTTTTCGGAGTCGTCGACCCCAGACAGGTGTATCAGGTGACAATGAAAAACGCGAAAAGTTAACTAGAACAGGACATAGAGACACACACACACACACACATACACACACATACAAGTCACGATATTGACACGACTCTTCGGTTAAAACCGGATTTCTGCCATGACATCACCAACAAATCTACAAAATAAACAACAAATAAATTAGAAATGTGTAGAACCGACTCTATCACAGAAAGGTGATAATTCCTTTATTTTGCGGGCGAGATGGAAGTTGGGGGTTAGGGGTGGGTAAGTGGGCAGTCGCGGAAAGAAGGCGAGTGACATGTAATTATCTTGATGAAAATGAAAAAAAAAAAAACGAAAAAAAAAGAAAAGAAAGAAAAAAAAACAACACTCCTATCAGTTATTTTCTTAGAAATATCAAAAACACAGTTTATTAACATTCCAGTCTCCATTTGTTGTTGTGGACCAAATTGTATGTAACAGGTGTAAAAATTAAAAACCAACATTATTTCCTATTATGCTGAAATTAATAATGATAGCAACTGGTCCTGCTGCCTCCATCAAGCCTGATTCTCTTTGGGTGTGAATCGCAGTTTATGTCGCATACTAAGGAGATTAATTGGCACTCCGTTATTATCGTCATCATTCTCTTTTACCTTCTTTTCCCTTACAAATACATGTGTAGATATAGTTAATTAAAACCGATTAAGTTACACTTTGTCATGATTACAATAAAGTGATAAACAACGAGATTCTCCAACAAACACTGAGGTTGTAAAAATGTGTAGAGAACATGACCCCAAAGGTTTAAAAGGAATTTGGCAGTTGTTTAGCTAGCTCTTGTCTGAATGTTTTGTTTCCCTCGTGTCAGAAGAAAGGTTTAACCAATCACCTCATTTCCCTAATGTTGTGTCCTGAAAGCTGAAACAGTCATGATAATAAAATTTACCGTCGCCCCACATTTTGATCTAATCAACCAGGAGGAATGTTTATGTAAGCTCAGCGTTGTTGCTACGAACTTTCCATGTAGATGTTTATTCTCTTTTACCCTGTCACCACAGGACATTCCCTTTTTGTTACATTTACCTAATGGCTTAATCGTACTTTACTTACCAGGATGTGCCCATGATAAAACAAAGTGCTGTGTGTACTACCAGATTGACAAATTGGTTGTATAATACAATGTATACAAGACCATTTTGAAAAAGTGCATGAAATTCAGACAAAAATGTGATGACTTGTGTCAGAAAAATACAATTGTGCCCCGGGAATACACAGTACTCGCGAGAGGAAAGTCAACAAATGACACCTTTCAAGGAACTTTTTTGTTACATCTACCACTACAATATACTACTACTACTTTTACAACAACAACTACTACTACTACTACTACTACTACTACTACTACTACTACTACTACTACTACTACTACTACTACTACTACTACTACTACTACTACTACTACTACTACTACTACTACTACTACTACTACTACTACTACTACTTCTATTACCACAATTTTTTTTCTTTTGATACTACCAGTCAATACCCCTCTCCCCACCCATGCTTGATGCCGTGGCAACTGCAGTAAACACCAACCAAACTTAGTCAAAACTCTTCTGACGTGTCCATTCCCTAGAACCGCCTAATGGCAGCATCGCAGCGCAGTTCCCCACAGCCGCTACCACTGCCTCAAGATCCATAATACAACTTTATCTCATGGGCCATGTGAAATACATCACGTGTCGCGACGGATGTGGAAACTTTATCCCTGGGCATTCCTCTCTCTCTGGACTTATTGTGTGAGATGGCCCTGAGCGTTAATCTTCTAATTCCCATTGGCTCGGATCCTCTGACACCCTAATCTAGATATCCCTTTGCATAAGGCACTTTCAGAGTGTCACTTGAGTAGCATGGGTCCCTAGATTCCCCCACCCTGCTTCTCACCCTATGATACGAGGTGCCATAATTTCGTATGGAGAGCCCCGCCCAAGGGTTTTGTCAGTCTTTATTTTTCCCGTCATTTATTCTCCTTTGCAATGCTGTTGTGCATCGTGAAGGTCAGGGTATTATGGAGATTAGGATCGCAAGGACGTCAACAGCGTTTGTAATTGGTTCTTCCGGAATTCCTCAAATAATTATATGAAATAGAGGTATCTATAATAGTTGACAATTAATGCAGAGAGAGAGAGAGAGAGAAACATGTGTGTAAAGGGTAGATGTATGGGCAAAGATAAGGAAAAATATAAGTTAGGGCTTCGAAACGGTATGACGCCATAAAAATATGTATGTGAATAATTTGCTTTGTTCAAAGAAAAAAGAAAATTAAAAGACAGAAAACTAGAGAGGCAAAGATAGACAGAAAAACGGAAAAACATGAGTCTGCGATGGTCAGCGTAGATGAGACAAAACCAAAAAATTATAGACACACACATAGGCTTTTTAATATTGCACTTATCATAGCAGGAGAGCATGATTTCTATTTAGAGACTATTTATTTCGTAAGTCAGTTTGAGTAATACATACTAAACCTACTATCCGGCGATTTAAATCTATATACCGCACGGTATTTCATGACCTAGTATTGTATTTACGACTTTTTGACACGGTATAGACTATAAATACAAGGGCAACACTTTGTAATTTTTGTGTGTTCCGACGGGGCTTATGGGCTCATGTTCTAAAATGGTGTCATAAATAAACAAAACCATATGCACAAAATTAGCCTTCGGTCTAGAAATAATCGTTTTTTTCGATTTGATATTATTGTCGAGAACTATTGTGTGTAGTGTAAGTGAGGGGAGAGATGGGTATTGACAAAGCGAACGTGGCAAAGAGAAAGAGGAAAATAAAGAAGACGACTAGTGTCAGAAAGCTAGTTGGATAACATACAAAGGCACGCAAAGTAAGGTAAAGCATATGCATACAGATATACGAAGGTGCATACAGCATAATTATGGTCATGGTTATAGTTTTATTTATTATTAATCGTCTACGCCATATAATATTTGTGCTATCTGCTTATTACGCGCATTACACGTTACAACCCCCCCCCCCCCAAAAAAAAAAAACAAAAAAAACAACAAAAAACAAACAAACAAAAAAAAATCAAAACAACAACAACAACAAACAAAACGTTACAACAAGATTCTGCTAGCACTGTCTACAATTATAATCTGACGCCATAGAACAAGGAATCCGCGCCCGACAGCAAAAACAACGGACTCAACCTGTAAAGTCACTACGTATATCTATTACTTTCTGCTAGTTATTCTGTTATTACCCAGCAGATTTCCTCCCCTTTTCCCAGGACGAAGGTGAGGCAGATCTGCTTTGTTAGTCATCCACATGTGGAACTTGTAATGACTTGTGTCAGGAGAATACACTTGTAAAGCGGGGCCATCCGTCCGAGGAAAGTCAGCAAAGGGCAGCGATGCAGATAGGGGGAGCCACAGCAGTCAGGCCCTCAGCTAACACCCAAGCAGCCAACCTAACTACTAGATAACCCTGCTCCCGATTAGTATTGGGCATGGCATTTTCTCTTGTCTAGTACAATCTCGGGGGCAAGAGACCTTGTTAACTGGAAAATCCACAGGACAAAGAAAACACACGAGGGCAAAAAAAGAAAACAATGTACACAGACCTGGTAGGATAAGCTGCACGTATTGAAGTATTACATTGGCATATGTTTTCACTTACTTCCGCGAGATGTAGCGGAGCCTAAGGGTCTGGTATTATTGTAAGATGCTCCTCGAAATTAGTCTTGACCTGTGTCTAAAAGGCAGGTATGCTTAATCCATGATATGAGCAACACTACTCTCCGAAAAACATTTTACACATAGGTAGTGTTACCTGCTCGCTCAAAGTTTTTTTCTTCTTCCTCTTAGTTCATGAACAATAGAGAATAGGGTGACAATTGCAGCGGGGTTAAATTGTAGACATTTTCAAATTGTGTTTAAACTGAAAAAGCAATGACCCTACATTAATACTATGCTTACTATCGTTGCTTGGTTTTTATATAGTAGAGTATATCCTTTTTCCAAGCTTTGAATATGAAAACCATCGGTGAATAGGAACATAATTTCTGCTTAGGTTTTAATTCAGACGAACCTGCTACACTTTCTATATGCAGTGGAATATGACAAAGAAGAAATGGGTGAAACGAGACCAAAACACGTTTACCGTACTTTTCTTTTAACGCTCTACCACTTAATAGATTGTTTAAGGAACAAATAAAAAAGGAATCATTCCTTATTGTTTTTCTTTGTCTCTCTTACAACCCTTGACTTGTTTTCTGTTTTTTTCTTTTCTCCCTCTCCTCTCTCTCTCTCTCTCTCTCTCTCTCTCTCTCTCTCTCCCCTCTCTCCCTCCATATTTCCTTACTCTCATTTTGTATTTTTGTCCGTCTGTCTGTCTGTCTGTCAGTCTGTTTTCTTGTATATCTATGTCTCTGCCTATCTGTATGTCCTCTGGCTGCCTCACACAATATATAGCGAAATTGATATCCCCATGTCATAATAATAATGTTTAACCTTTGTATATTATTTTAGGTCCTTTCCTCTCCTGAAAGCTTTATGATCAGCCCTTCCAAGTTTAGGTAACACTGCACAGAAACTATTGATATGATGAGTTTGGCTATACTCTGTATAGTGAGCCTCGCAATGATTCAAGTGCTCCCATTTTTTTTACCCTGGGGTAAATTAAAGTATTTGAGCTTCATCATTTAGTAATAGAGCACGGTGTCATTCTGACACTCTCTAAACCCAACGGCTTGATTATAGTCTTTTTCTGGGATAGTATTCCCCACGGAAGCTCTCTAGAGCAGTGCTAGAGACAAATTAATTCTTTAAAACCACTTCACCTGGGTTTCTAAAGGTTACATTGAGTCACCGGCTGCCTAATTATTTAGAACGCTATTTTCGACTCGTTGGTTTCTGTTCTGGTTTATGTTACTGTTAAGAGAGATACAAAGAAGTACAATGCATTGCCAAAGTACTTGTGTTACTTCGTATGCAAGATGCATCCATTTTGAGAATAAAATTGTTTTGTTTCAATGACAAATAAATCGTACATGATTATATCGTGTAAAAAAAAAAATGAAGATGGTAGGCTAAACTTTCTCTAGGCTATAGCAGGAATGGTGCATCTGTTTTTAATAGCTTATGTATTATCTATTATCTAATTATTTTCCATAGTGTGCAAGTATTAAAAGAATACGTACATCTTTATGCTGAGTGTCAAATAAATAATGGATGTTAACTTGATACGTTAAAATGGTAGACCTTGCTGCTTCTATTTGGTTTAATAGCAAATCACAAAAATAGTTCAGCAATTATAATGCACTTGTAATACTCGGTATTGTTGTTGTCGCTGCTCTTGTTATGGTTTTACTTCTCTTTTATACACCATCAACTCTTTGCCTCTCAAACATGTTTATCAAAACCCTTTGTTCCCGTGAGTAGCACTCATAGATGCTATTTAAAAGAAAGTTAGATAAGCTTTATTTAATGCGAGAAGGGAGTTTCACCTCAAGGTGCATCAAATGGCCCAAAGCTTACCAAGGTCCAAGAAACCTGCATCCGAAAGTTCTCTCCCAAGAAACTGACCGTCTGTGTTTAGCATCAATCTGCAAATGGGTGGAGGTCTAGCGTTTGTTGTGTGTCAGCACTCCTGGAGATAGTCAAGGGCACAACCAAAACAAAACAAAAAAGCTTAATCAAGGTGAATCGGCGCAGAAATAACAGAAGGTTAGATCAGTCCAGGCACTCTATCGTTTATTGTGTTTTTGTTTATGTTTTTTTTTTTATTTGGCCTCAGTAGAAACGCTTACTGGCTCAGTCCTGCGGTATGGCGGGATGTACCGCCACATTGGACTACGTACGATGAGTACTTATACATGTACCAAAAGAAAAACAGAGCCTGCCATCTGCCTAGTACTCTACAGAATGCCAGTACGGGTGGGCCTTAGGTGTAGATCAGCGACAGGGGGGCTCCAAGATGACGAGAAAACAAGAGAGTGAAAACACAAAGTTCCCCGACAAATCATATAAAAATAGAAAAAAAAATCGAGTTTTTACAAATTTCCATTTTTATGCAGTAAATTGTTTTTGGTGGGATCCATATTATACCAAAACCAGAGTCTCTCGAATAGCTAGCCATGTAAACGACCGTCTTTTTTTTTTCAAAGCTTAAAATAAAATCAACATAAGCGCATTTTTAAGATTTCTGCTTTTATCATATTTTCTCGGTCTCGAGTCCTTTTTCAAAAATAAATTGTAAAGTGCCACAGCCACAATTTAATTCTAATTTATATTCATCACTGATTCCATCTTGGACCGTCACTTTTTTCTCTTAAAAGATTGGTAAGACACATGAGAGAGTTGGCTATCTTTCTTGAATAATATTATAGCTCTTCTTTCTTTAAATTAAAAAGTTCAATCTTCTTCTGGGTTTTGTGGAAGCTTAACAGCCTAATTTTTAAAACCCTCTCTTTCATTTGCATGATAAGACTGTCTAGCTCCATGCGATAAATAAAAGTTATTGATTGATTATAGCATATTTATTTTTCTTTATTTTTTCACTAGGGTTGGGTTACGTTTTCTGCCTTGCATCCTTCCACATATCAAGTTCCATTTTCCCCATTGTTCAAATCACTGTGACTCAAGAGTTTTTCGCGCTCTTAGACAAAAGAAATGCCTGGGGGCTGAAACACGCAAGTGCTGATTTATGTAGCTGAGTGCCACCAAGCCTGGTTAAAGAATCCAGTAACGAACATAAATTCTTTGACTGACACTTGGTTACGGTTGATTGAAAGAAACAGATCATTTCTGTGTTAAATATTTTAGTCGATAGCGTGTGCATTTATTTTGGGAAGAAAATTATATTAAGGTTAAGGGGTTTCGAGAGAAAAAAAAGCTATGAAGTGTGAGAAACAAATAGGAACACACGCCTAAAAATCCAGTGAAAAATAGAGAGAAGGAAATACGAGATGTAGAGAAGAGGGAGGAGAAACGGGAGAAAGGGTAGAAAGTTTGAGAGGCGATGGAAAAAATGGATAGGAAAGATTGGGTGTGGCATAATACAAGTTGAGAGAACGACATAAAAAAAATAAAAGCAAAAAAAAAAAACAACTTAATGATGGGATAGGGGGACGTGAAATGTAGATAGATAGACGTATAGATGATAGATAGAGAGATAGATAGATAGATAGATAGATAGATAGATAGATAGATAGATAGATAGATAGATAGATAGATAGATAGATAGTTGGAGAGAGAGAATGAGAGAGAGAGAGAGAGAGAGAGAGAGAGAGAGAGAGAGAGAGAGAGAGAGAGAGAGAGAGACAGAGAGAGAGAGAGAGAGAGAGAGAGAGAGAGAGAGATTTCATGTCAAGTTTCCTATGTTAACTCGTTGGAACGCGTTTCTTTCTCAGCCAAGCAAAAGGAATACATTTTCACATACATTCCAAAAAATGCCAGAGCAACACTCACGGACGTCATTCTAAACAAGGGTGTAATAGTCAAGTGTAACTATGGCAATGAGCCAGCCGCTCTTAATTCCAACATGTTTCGTGTCGCCCGAATTTCTCTTCATCTTTACTGATATTATTTACGAACAACTTCTTACGATGAATAAGCTTCTTTGTGGAGAGTCACTCTCGCTTAGTTTTTGCTCTTGTGTCGCAAATAGCGGTTTAAATATATGGGAAAACAAGAAGCCGTGGACAACAGATGTGAGCTCCCTGCCGTCTCGTTGCAGCATCCCTCTGGTCTTAACATTCTTTTGCAGGAAAGAAGCTCGCTTAGCTTAACGTCTCCTAGGTTTCCAGGATGATGCTATACGGCGTTATTAATATTCCATCGGCCACATTCTCTCCTATCCATGTTCACGTGCGCGCTTTGTCCCAGGGATGTCCTCCATGCCAGACGGCACATGCGCAGTGAGCGCCAGGCATCTCCCTGGTGAATGTTCTGCGTGCCTCCAGCGGCTCCACAGCATGCCGGGACACGGCTCCGAGACCATCCCCTCCCCCACATTATTTCTCTTCTCTCCCTCTAATCTCCCTTACCTTTTCCTTCCTCTCTCCTCTTCTCATCTTCTCCTCTCCTTACAAAAACCCTTTTCCTTCTCCTTCCTCTCTCCACCTCTTTCTCTCCATTCATTTCCTTCTAGTTCTCCCCCTCGTCCCCCTTCCCCTCCCAGCCTCTCCTTCCACTACTCCGTTTGATTTGTAGATCACTTTCTACTCCTCATAGAGCAAAACATCATGATCATAATAACCTGGCCTACTCAGAACAATTTTTATTCATCGTTTTGCTGTTGTAGTGTTACTTGGCTAATTTTAATCTTTTATTCTTTGCAATGAAAGTTGGGTATCGTCAGTGTGTCGAAGTAGATGAGAATATTTTGAAATGAGTGTTCTTAATAAATACTAAAGTATCCTCTTTAAAGATCAATTTAGAACTGTATATAATATCATTTTATTTCTTTATGGTAAAATATGTCGCTAATACAATCTAACCATGAAAGAGTTAACGTAAGTTCAGGTGTGCCTTTTCTCATGACTCTCTCCCTCTATCTTCCTTTCTTTCTCCCTTCAAAAATTCTCTCGGTTTGTTTTTGCCAGTCAAATGCTCAGTATGATCTCTTCCACTTCTCCTATCCTCCCTCTTGTTCCATTTTACTCTTTCATATCTCTATCCCCTTTCAACATCTTGATTACGTCTCCAAGTGAACTTTGCTTCAATGTGCTTTACTTTATCAAACCCAACTGCTGTTCCCTTTGCCCCTACACGCATCGTCTCCACCTCATCCGCAGTGCGACGTAAAACACCTGTCTCCCCCGAAAAGGAAAAAAGAAAGCGTCAAGAAAAAAATCCCACAGCTTTAAGAGTGTTTTGAAGTTTACTCACCGTAGTAAAAACAGCCAGACATTTTTTATCCACCATCATTGGCATTAGGCTCTCCATCTCCACCGATTCGAGACAACAAGTCTGTGCGGCTCCCTCGAAATGAAAACCATCAGCCAAGTACCGCATCTCTCCTCGTGGATACGGGAGCCCGCTGAAAGCTTCCAGACAGGTCTGAACTCTGTGGAAAAGGTCACCGCCAGTCGCAAACTTGGAGTGATATCTTCAGTATGTAAACTTATGCAGACTGTGTGCACAGCCAAAGCAAAGATTCTGGTTGCGTTACCTACAGCTTTCTCAACTTATTGCTGGTGCATGTTTTCAAAGTGAGCCGGCTGCCAAAGTTGGCCAGAGTTTTTTGGCGAAGAGAGAGTACAAGAGGGTGGGCCAAAATTAACAATGCCTGGAAGTGGCTTTCTTTCAACCGTGAATCTTTCTCACTTCGGATGCTGCAATAAATCTTTTATCCGTTTTACGATTTTTTCTTGACAGTGGTTTAAATACTGTATCCTACAAAAATACTAGTGACGCAGAAGCAAAAACTCTCGGTGTTTACTGATAATCTGCCGTGAGAGAAATGTTTCATGCGTATTTAATGAACGTGCCGTTGTGCAATTAGTGTCGTCTCTTTTTTATTTTATAGTCTACAGAGAAGTCTAGAAAGATTGATTAAGAATCCTCTTTGTTTGTAAAATAAATTATATTCAATTTATTTTTTGCGCTTGGGAGAGAAGTATGTTTTACTATCGTCCCACTGTATGTTTATTATTTGAAATTTGTTTTTATTATACATTCTTCTCCCATTTATAAACAAACATTCTGATAAAATAAAATTATAACAAGCTCCCTATCTGCTGTCTTTTCTTACACATGTAATATAATTATATAGTATTTAATCGACATGTTAGTCAATTATGACATTTTCTCTTTTCAAATCCCCCCCCCCCCCCACACACACACACACGCTTCTTGTCTTGTTCTGTCCCTTGCTCTCTCTTACTCTACCGATCCTCTATATCTCTCTCACTTTCTCTCTCTCTTTCTCTCTCTCTCTCTCTCTCTCTCTCTCTTTCTCTCTTCTAAAGGCTTTTTCTTTTCCTTAGTCTCTCTCTCTCTCTCTGAATATCTCTGTCTCTGTTTCTATTCCTATCTCTCTCTCTCTCCCCTCTCTCTCTCTCTCTCTCTCTCTCTATCTCTCTCTATCTGTCCTCCACTTACTCTTCTTCTCTGTTACTCTCAGAACCCCTTCGGCCCACGTCTCTATATTTTTCATTCCCGATTTCTTTCCCCACGATATCTCTCTATCTGCCTCTTTCTTCGACGATATTTTCCCCTCTCTAAACCCTCAGCGCAGCGACTCTACTCACATTCTATTTCTTTTTTTTTTTCTTCTTAAATTCCTAAAAGCCTAAAAGAAATCTCTAGACGCCTCGAAAAGGACACGCGCTCATACAAAGGCCTTGTGGACCCGCACCACGCAAAATAAATATCTTTTCTTTTTGCACAAGCGGTAGCAAATGCTGTAGTGTGTCTGTAAAATGCATACTCAAACCAGACAATAGAACATGGATTAATTCGCACAAGTGTTCAAAATTGTTGTAGTGAAGGAGCAATAAATGAAGAACCATAGACGGACAATAGATGAAATATAATGTGCAGATAGGGAGAGCTACTGAAATGAATAGCGTCTACGTGGAATGAAGAGAAAAGGGAGAAAAATAATGACAATAAGAAAGTTATAGAACGATGTGTAAGGGGATAAAAACTGCAGGGGGCAAGCATGTCTCATATCGATAAAAAGAAAATATGTTAACTTAGATAGATATAGATATAGATACTGTTATTTTGGGTAGCAAAATGGGCTGACTTTGGTGCTTGTTTCACACCATTGACTGCCTTTATACATTAATCTCGGTATCCAACTCTTTGTCTGTATTTCTCTATTATGGTGTCCTTCCCTTGCGGTCCCTCGACGTCGTGTTTATGTTACTATTTTGTTTGTGTCAGTGTCTTTGTATCTCTCTGTCTCTCTCTCCTAGCTCTCTTTCTCTCTATGTGTGTGCCTGCCTTTGCCTTGCAGCCGGTGCGCCTATGTCTGTCTGTCTGTCTGTATGTCTCCCTCTCTCTTTCTCTCTTACTGTGCCTGTCTATGCCTCTGTCTGTCTGTCTCTCTATTTCTCTGTATGTCTCTGTGTCTCTCACTGTTTTTCTCTGTCTCCGTCTCTCTTGCTCTCTTCCCATTCGTTTACTTGACTTTACCTTCGTTTCTGGTTTATCTATTCTCGGACTGTCAATATTTATCTTTTCTCATTTTCGAACGTGTGACGAAATAGCATTAGGTTAAAATTTCTATCGGAGGAGGGGTAGGCTGGGGGAGGATCATTTTTTAACTGCACAAAGTTGATTAAATTAATGTCTCTTCATGAAACAAGAGAAATAGAGATACGAGACAGAGAGAGAGAGAGAGAGAGAGAGAGAGAGAGAGAGAGAGAGAGAGAGAGAGAGAGAGAGAGAGAGAGAGAGAGAGAGAGAGAGAGAGGGGGGGGGAGAGAGATGGTAGATCGATTAAGATAGTGAGAGAGATATCGAAAGAGCTTGAGTGTGTGTTAGTGGGTTAAGCTAGAATTATAGTTTGCAGTTTTCGTCCATATCCCCATCCCTCTCTTATTCTCTCTCTCTCTCTCTCTCTCTCTCTCTCTCTTTCTCTCTCTCTGGCTCTCTGCTGTCACTCTCTCTATCTGTCTGTCTCTCAACCTTTATCCATGCTCTTACATCCATACACACCCTGTTTCTGTTGCACCAGTCAAAAATCTTATAATTAATTGGAATATTTGCTAAACACCATTTAACACCCGATAATCTCTTGTCATTATTCTCTGGCACCTGCATCTTAAATAGTTACACGTACGTCCGCGTAGATGGATATACACACGTTGCTGTGCCTGAGAAAGCAATGAATGCTAATTAGCGCTGACCGCCTCTGCCCGCGATGCCTAATGGTCCCCTGACCCAGGGTGCTTTGATTACGGTCCGATAACACACGCGGTACAATCTCCATCTGACAAGTGCAGGGAGATGAAAGAGCCCAACTTCGCCAAGTCATGGAACTCGCTTCTGCCAGCAAAATATAAGGTACATATTTTTCAGAGACAAGCGGTACCGGAAGTGTTGTGGTTAGAGCCTTCAAGGCAGATGTCCGGGGTTCAAGCCACTCTCTGGCAACCGCGTTTTTCCCCTAGTGGTTGGAACTGTGTAGGTATAATGTGACCCAGCCAAGTCCGAAAAAGCGGTAAATATTAACACTCAAGATCCTTGTAAAAATATTTTGCGCAATTTTATTGAAAAAAAAAAGGTGTTTTACTAAAATCTTTGTTAAATCCCGGTTTCAAATTTTGGCCATTAGAAATGATAAAATGACAAATAAGTTACTTGACCTGCTCAGTTTTTGTTCGAACCATACTGCCATTGACGGAAATTGGAGGTGTAAGGAAATCTATTTATAGTTTTACGGAGCTCATGCACACATACTCTTTTTTAAACACATTTTTGTAATTGCTTTTTTCACACTCACATTAGGAAATACGCTAATAAATGCAGGGGGTTCATAAAGGTAGACCTACATTGTACATTTATAGTACATTTACATCTACTAGACAAGGTGGCTAGTGTTGCTTCGTGCCTCCCAAGTCAAATGGAACTTCGGCAAGCTTGTTTTCATACCTGTATCAAATTCTTTGGGAAATTCAGAATTCGACAAAGTAGACTGCGGCGGTGATTAGATCGGTGAGAATTGACGAGATTGGAGGGACTTGTGAACTAATGACCAGGTGCTGGGTGCCAGGTGATGGAAGCACGGAAAGCTGACCAAGGGTGTGGTCACGTGTTAGCTGGAGGATTGATAGATAAGTCCAGGCACCGCCGCTCCACCTTGAGGAAAGAGTCGTTTCTCTTGGTGGGAAACCTTGAAAATGGAAAGTTAGCCAGATTTAAAGGAAATGAGGTTGGAAAGACAGAAAATGAGGAAAAGGAAGAGAGAGAGAGAGAGAGAGAGAGAGAGAGAGAGAGAGAGAGAGAGAGAGAGAGAAGAGAGAGAGGGAGAGAGAGGGAGAGAGAGCGAAGAGAGAAGAGAGATGGAGAGAGAGAGAGTAGGATAGGAAGAGATAGAGACGGGTGGAGAGGATGAAAAAGACAAAAAATCCAGGCGAAAATTAACACCTAGCGCATGTGTGTGTGTGTGTGTGTGTGTGTGTGTGTTTTTCGGGGGGGGGGAGACACACAAGGAAACTCGGAAAGGATGGCCATGGTCTGATGTCGATGTTGTTACACTGATCAAAACAAGATTTTGTATCATTGCAAATAGTCCTGAAATTTTGTCTCTAAAGCCCTGTTTTTATTTTTTAAACTCATGTTCTATAACCCTAACAGTTTGATAGACTGGTTCAGTTCATGGTATTTTCTTCGGGATCTTTTCAAGATGCCCTATTTCGAAAAACTAGAAGAATAAATTAATAAAATACATGAAAATAAAGAAACGTTGACGCCAATGTTTTAAATATTTTGGAAGTTTTAATGTATAATTCCCTCTGTACTTTGAAGCTCACAGATACGTTGTCTATACTTATCCAGACCCTGATGAGTTTCAAGTTGTTCGCACCAAAGGGTTATGGACTATAACTGATGACAACACCTGTGTATCTCGGCTATACCTGGAAAAGAAAAGTACCATCAACGAAAAGGTATAACGGAAAGATGAGTCGTTAGGGAGAGGGAGATAGAGAGAGTGTTGTATGTGAAGTAAAGGATGGAAAGGATGGGTTAGTGGGAGAAAGGGAAACATAGAGAAAGATTTAGGGAGATAAAAAGAAAAAAAATGTGTGAGAACGGAGGCAGGTGCGAATGTTTTCGAACAACTAAGCGGTTTTGTTGCGAGATGAAAAAAAAGATGAATGAAATGTAATGACAAAAGTGAAGTATTCACTGCTTCTTACTCGAGATCAACGTGCGTATGATAAAAAAAATAGCCACTGTAAGTTGAGGAGTCAAAATGATAGTTATCCTAAGGAACATGATTTGGGAAGATTAGTACACTTAGGTGAAATTTTTTTTTCAAAGGTAAAGAGTTTTTTTTTTTTCAGGTACGAATTTAGCGAACAGTTGTTTCTCACCCACACCTTGTAGCACCTCATCTCTTACATACATGGCGTTACCAATTCTTGTTGCGGGAAAGCTTCAGTGTAATCTAATAGTGTATAGTTTTGTTTGAGGTTACTGGGTCATCTCTAAGGTAAAAATTCGTCGCCTTTTTACTTAGCAAGTAAGAGAAATTCCAAATACTAGAAATTTCGAAGGACCCTTCAACGCGTTCTAAACTTTAGACGTGATCAGTAAACGGCTGTAGTTTGGTTAGGTTTGAGTGTAACCCAAATAATTTTGTTGGATTATTTCAAGAAATCTTTTGATTTTTATTTGACTGACAAAATAACGTTGAATCTTATAAAAAATACGACAAAATAACGTTGAATCTTATAAAAAATGAATTTATCTGTCAATTTCTTAAAGAAATCGCGACTTTACACTTAATTGTTTAAATAAATAGACCCCCCCCCCCCCCAAACCAAAAAAACAGAAAACAAAAAACAAAACAAAAAAGGGAAAAAAAACGAATAGACGGAAAGCCGATGTTTTAAAATATCGCAAAATCGAAGGAAGAACATTTTTTTTTTAAAAAGAGAAACGTTCAACTCGATGGACAAAACAAAACGATTTGTCTTGAGTAACAGAGAAACTTGTGCAAAACAAAGATGACCAGTCGAGGTTTGACAATAGTTTTAATAATTATTGTATTGATAAAATTATACGTCACAATCATATTCATTCTTGGAAGAGATAGAAGGCTAGTGTTTGTCAAATGTATGCCCTATAAGTCACAAAGGAGGAAAGAGACATACGTTGTGAGAGAGCTAGAGCGAGAGCGAGAGCGAGAGAGAAAGAGAGAAGAGAGAGGAAATGACGGAGAAAGACAGACAGCTCGAAAACTGATCGATAGACAGATAAACAGACAGACAGAAATTGAGAGAGATGGAAAAATAGATAGAAAGAGAGGAAAATAGATGGTGTAAAGAACATACGGATAGGTTTAGATATTGTTGAGATAGTCACAGGATGAGGGGATTATGATCTAGATAGTCACAGACTGGTTGGTTAAGGTATAGCTTAGTAGTCACACACTGATAGTCAAGTAGTCGAAGACTGCAGGGTTTCTGGCCTATGTTGTCACAGACTAGTATTTTTGTGGCATAGAAAGTCACAGACTGATAGGTGTAGGTAATGGTTAGATAGTCTCACACTTATATTTCTATGCTCTACATAGTTTTAGACTTATTTTACTATGGTCTGGATAGTCACAGACTGATAGCTTTATGGCCTAGATAGTCACTGTTTGATAGGTCCAAAGCATAGATAGTCACATACTGATAGATTGTGAGATAGATGGTCACAGATAGCGTTGGCTTAGAGAGTCACAGACTGCAGACTGGACTGGTAGCTTTAAGGCATACTAGTCATATTCATGTAGATTTAGGTAAGCCCCAATAGTCATAGAATGATGTGTCTAAGCAGAACCTAGACGGATAAGTCTAATTAAGCAGAACCCAAATAGTTACAGAATAATGAGTTTATATCCTCGACAGTCACATTCAAGTAACTCCAGTGCCCAGACAGTCATGGACTCACAAATAAAATGAGATGGCATGCGAGAGACAGAAGATGCGTTGAAAGACAGACGGGGAGAGAAGGGTGAGATGGTGGAGTATGGAGCAAGAGAGAGAGAGAGATAGAGAGAGAGAGAGAGAGAGAGAGAGAGAGAGAGAGAGATAGAGACAGTAAGACAGACAGACAGACAGACAGACATACAGGCAGACAAAGATAGAAATGACAGAAAGATAGACAAAGAAAGAGAGATAGTGGGAGAGAGAGAGTGAGAGAAAAATAAAGAGTGCAAACCTGGAGGGAAAAAAGGATTTCGCTATTGCACAATAGTGTGAGTAAGAAATTAAATAAAGAAGAAGTAGACGCAAGGACAATAACAGGCAGAATGGTTTGTTTAAACTAGACATGGACTCTTGGAAACTTTCTTTGATATTCTGCCCGTGCTTCCAATCCCGTCATTGGCTTGCAATGTTATCGCTGAATAGGGACTCTTGTGGCGTAAGTTCAATTGAGAAATCAGATTGTGTTTGCCGAGCGGCTGAACCAATACTATAGGGCCGCGAAAACAGGGTTCCTTAATCGGCCGTGTGTTGGCACTGCAGAAAAAGTCTGTTGTATCTCACAGCTCTTTTCAGCTGCGATGAAACACCAGCAGCTGCTACTGTTGCTGTAAATTGCTGATTCAAGCTGGGCTTTTATAGGGTTTTCTCTTCGTTACATTTTAGAACAATCTTTTGGATCTGCGAACAAATAATTGCTTGCCGGTTTCTCGAGAAAATGGTGCAAAAGTATCTTTTTGTTTTTAACCAGATAAAAAACAACATGAAAAAGCTGCGGTTAACCGTAATATTTGTTGATAATTTATTTTGGGCTACCACCAAACAAATTTCAAAATTAACCATAAATGTAAGTCTCTGATATAGTTGTGCCACCATTTTATTGGGCCCTTAATATTTTAACGTTCCGTGTGTTATTGCTTAGCTGCATGAATGAGCCGTTTAAGTTATTGAAATTCTTCTTAGGCAACCGTCTATTTAACAGTTTGAGCACTAGGGTAGTACTCTATGATATTTTGATTCCCTATTGTTACAACGTGAGATTTCAACTTAATAACAATGCGAAAGACATAAGAAACAATACTGGCCAACAAATCAAAAGACCGATTTACGCATGGCCTCACAAAACGTCAAACCCTTTTTATTAATGGGCTTGTTGTCAAGTTCACCAAATGCTGATCATTTTGTGTATTATGAAAACTGTTTTATCTCGCAGCTCAGTGCTTGCCGACTGCGCTCTAAAACGCATGTACCTCGCAAAAAATTGTTCAAAGGTAAATACCTTAAATTGATTGCCTTAAAAAAAAAAAAGACAAATCTGTTTCCACCGTCCTTGCAGATGTCCCACCTTCGCCGCGTTTTCTTCAGTCGTGATTAATGGCTATGGTGTTTTGCCGTCTGAAAAAAGATATAAATTCATATTCGTTTCTTTATCATTGAATAAACGCCAAACATCCCTGCCGATGCCTTTTAAAGCGTCACGGTGAAGGGTGCCACAAACTTTAAGGTTTAGGCGGGACAAAGAGATTCGCAAATATCGATACATTATGGAATACCTTGTTGTCCAGAATCCCGGCAAGGGAAAATTTTAAGAAGGAAAATCTGTAAATTTTCATATTTTTGTGAGTAGCTGACACAATCATATGATAGAAGATTCTTTTTTCTTTTTTTTTTAATCGGTGTTTAAAATAACAACAAAATTAAATAAATAAATCAATTCTCGACGGATTTTTAAGAAAACCTCTCCCTCTTTCTCTCAATCTCTCTCTCTCTCTCTCTCTCTCTCTCTCTCTCTCTCTCTCTCCTTCAACAGAGCAGTGCAATCAGAGATTATCGGGCTCTTGAGTGACGTTTCATTCTCCGTTGCACTTTTCAGTGACTGTTTTTCAACCTGGTAAAAATACTATAATTTGATTTTTGTGGGGTATTTACAAACGCAGCAGCTGTGTACAGCCCCGAGGGTGTTAAGTTAACTTACAAAAAGGCATGAAGATTACCAGCGCGTGTTTTAATGTTTTTACTGCTCAAAAATAAATTTACCCATTGGTGTGTTTCTGTGACTGTGTGCCTGACTGTGAGCTGACCTTTTCTTTATCTGAGTGCATATTATTATGAATATTCACGTTCGTTTGCCTGATTTTCCACCCATCTGCCTTCCGCACTCTCCTTGTATTAACACCCCTGTCTCTCTTTTTATGTCACTCAGTCAGACTCTGTTTCTGTGCATCTGCCTCTATTTTATTCGCTTTCTTTTCCCAATTTTTTCCTGTCTTTCTCATTCTGTCTCTCAGTATGTCTGTCTGTCTAACTATCTGTCTACCTGTCTGTCTCTCTGTCTCTTTGTCTATCTGCCTGTCTGTTTGGCTGTCTGTCTATCTGTTTGTCTGTTATTATTAATTTTTTAATACTATCATCATTTTTTTATTACAACCATCATTAATACTATTTTACTTGAATTTTGTAGATTATGGCCGTAGTTCTTTCTACTATTCGATATTTGTGTATCGCAGCAGTTCCAAATTCTTTTTCTCTTCGAAATACAGAGGACAGTTTCTGCTCTACTCCAGTCTGTACCAATCCACCCTAAGTCCAGTACTATAATTCCGTCTCTGCTCAAGTAATCTATGTACCTCAAGCTTGGCACGCAAAATGATCATTTGCGCTTCCGGTGTGATCAGCCCGGCTCATCCGTTGTCAGCAAAGAGAACTCGGGTGACGCCGGTTCGACGTAGGACACTGGACTCCGATAGGGTCTATACTTTGTCCCTTTATCGATTGGTCCACGAAATTTCAATATGTTCGTCTTTGGTTTTTTTCTCTCTCAGAACAATCTTTAAAACAAACAAATATTTAATATTTTAAGGATTGCACTTATATCCATCCCAAAATTCTAGCTTTGTTAAGTACACACTGTTACTGGAACACACATGTACATGTACAATGTACATTTATACTAGGATTACCCAATTAGAAAAATTCTGAATGAGTAGGGTTGAATTTAAAAAGTTGGGCTATTTGAACGGGGTGAGTTTAAAAAGCGGCACCTTTGCTTTGCAAACATTTAATCATGAAACATCGTTTTCAAATTAGGAATTGAAGGATTAATAACTGGTTAATAGAAGACCGGTTGCCTTTGGTAACGGACCGTTTCACGCGGATTGAATCACGTGTCCGACAATGGTAGCAGACAGCAGTTTTGTTATTGGCAATTGCTTTCATAGTGCGTATTTTAATGGTAAAAAGTGTACATGTATATTGTTATAAAAGGCAAGTAAAGTTAAAAAAATGATATTGAGAAACTGTCAAACAAAGAGACAAAAGAGAAAAAAAATTAAAGGGTTACCGTTGTGAGAAAGAGAGAGAGAGAGAAAGAGAGATAGAGAGAGAGAAGGGGATGAAGGAGAGAGAAAGAAAGGACGTGGGAGAAGGAGCATGATAGGGGAGTGAGAGCTAGGGGTGGAAAAGTGGTTTGGTCCAAATCACTATCTTCATAGTAAGTACTTTGACAAGAACCATACATTCAAAACTTTTTACTAGTGTCATATTATTAAGGCCATAATTGCTGAACATACCAGTATAAAAAAAACTTCAAATGCTAGAGTGCTTAGACCAGGAGCGTACCGTTTTGTTTGGAATTTGGAATGTTTTAATGGTCGTCAACTTCAAGGGAGAGAAAGAGGAAGAAGAAACAGAAGAGGAAGAAGGAGAATAATAAAAATACGGATATAAATTACTTTAAAAAATGTTTGTGATAAATAATATATGATTATATATATGTAAATAAATAAATATAAATAGAGCTATAGCGACAGACATAAAATAAACACAAAGGTTGCAACTAAACATAACACATTCTTTCTTAAAATGTTTATGAAATAAATATTAAAATGGTTTTAATACCCATCGCTTTTTTTTCTAAAACGCGACGTTTGGCCATTAATCTCTCTGTATGACTTAACGAATCCATAGTAAAAGGCTAGCCCTGCACATCAAAGGCTGGCGCGCGGCTGGGCCCCTCCTCGCTCGGCCACCACACCTTCGCAGGTCTTGATGCCATTCAACATTATTCTCGTATTGCTTAGGTTGCCAAATCACGCACATAATGGAACGCCTTATTATTCCTTAGACCGATATCTTTATAAGTAAATGCCTTTTCTCGTTTCATTGTCGCAGTAGTAAAGAACAATATTTTCTCCATGACTCAAACATCCATGAACCCGGCCTAGGTAAGTTCAAACACAAAATAATGCTCTGTGGGCAAACATGACATTTCAGACACACACACACACACACACACACACATAAACACACACTCACACATATACATACACACCTACATACAGAGCCGTTTGCGATCTATCATTAAAAAAATATTTGAAAAAAAATTATGAGTGATTCGATCAGCAGACCAATTTTGTTTGGTAAATAAACATTGTTTTGTTTTTCATACAACGTAGTACATTCAATTATTAGGTGGCTATTCAAAACTTAATCCTTTTATCCCTTTTTAGACACCTCTTCAGCTTCCTTTTTTTTACTGAGGTTCTCTTTAGAGAGAGGGAAGGAGAGAGTGGGTTTAATGTCTCTTAGGTTCCCCTGAGGGATCCTATACGGCGACAGGCGGCATTGACAGAAGACAAAAGCTCAAGATGAAGACTAGACATGATAGATCCTTTCCTAGTCCATTCTATTACTACAAGGCTGTTCCTCTAATGTGGGGGTTCCTATTTTGGAGGTTCTCAAGTGGAAAGAATGGGCAGAGGGAGACAGATAAGACAAACCTTCCCTTCTACGCCAGTGAAAGGGGGGGGGGGGGGGGGGAGAGATTCGAGGGGTTCGGATTAGATTCGAGTTATACATTTAATTTTCTTTTTAAGATGCGATGGGGAGAGAGATAGAAAAAACAAGAGCAGCTTGTAGATGGGTGGGTTGAGAGATAATGGCATTCTAATAAAGTATTGTTCCACCATTCCCACTATAAGCATGACCATTTTGGCTCCTACGACTACCACCATGCAAATAAATAAATAAACTTCTAAAAACACAGCACGTCTCTAGCTCTCCAAAGTTTAGCTATTGCACTGTCCCACTTTTTAAAATTTACGATGACCCCAACCATAAAGCACAAGCTTTTCTATTGCAGTTCGTCCACCCCAAACAGGCCTCTACGAATACGTCACACTGCACCTCGCGATACGGAGAGCATACGTAAACAATAGATCCTATGATTAACCCAAAATCATTCCCATGCCGTTTCCACTTCATTTCAGTCATGATCGAGTGCGACCCAAAATAATATAAAAAAGCAACCTTTATGAATCTAGAGCGTAATGTAAAGGGTATTGATCTTTGCGGACTTCTCCAGAGCTCTCACTGTGTTAAAAAAAAAACCCGATTGCCACTCAATCCTCGACTGGTCTGATTCCGCCTATGATGTCGCAATAATAGGATATTTGCATGTGATTTTCATGTGAGTTTGCACTAAACCACCTTGCTAAGGCAAAAACAGCGGCAGCGGCAGAACTGTAAGCTGTGGTGCTGAAATATTGTATACGAACGTTTATGGTTGTATTCGACAGCGGCAATTGGAAGCTCAGGTTCAAATCTAGATAGAAAAGGTTATTGGTCCCAACGACCTAAAGGAACTTTTTGTTTCGGCCGCAACCAATAAAGTCTATAAACTTCTAACATTGTGTACCTGAATTCGTTTGCTTATACGTATATTCATGAATAGTTATTACTTGTCACATAATCACACACAGACGCTACACTCTCTCACACGCACACACTCTCTCTCTGTCTTCAAACACCCTCCCCTTTTAATACCTCTCTGTCTCATAGTCGCTGTTTCTTTCTGTTTCTTACTTTGACAAAATTTTCGCTTGTAGGAAATATAAATCATAGACCATTTCACTTCCTAACAACCTACCTAGCAAACTAGCTACTTACTTACCTTCCTACCTACTTACTTTCTTATCTATCTATCTATCTATCTATCTATCTATCTATCTATCTATCTATCTATCTATCTATCTATCTATCTATCTATCTATCTATCTATCT
>RQTK01000295.1:225150-248071 GCA_003991915.1 Elysia chlorotica
TCTATCTATCTATCTATCTATCTATCTATCTATCTATCTATCTATCTATCTATCTATCTATCTATCTATCTATCTATCTATCTATCT
The DNA here is from genome assembly GCA_003991915.1 of Elysia chlorotica. Taxonomy (NCBI): domain Eukaryota; kingdom Metazoa; phylum Mollusca; class Gastropoda; family Plakobranchidae; genus Elysia; species Elysia chlorotica. Next base: position 225,238 of record RQTK01000295.1, read on the forward strand.
ATCTATCTACTGCTCTCCTTTACGTTTTTTTTCCTTCAATCTTATTATGAGACTATCAGTCTCACTCTTTTTTTTTCTCAATTCTTGCCCATGCTTTTTTTTTTTCAACAAAAACGAAATGTAGAAATGTACAGGCAAAACAAATAATAATACACAAAGAACGTTCCTAAGCTTTTATCATAACATTCGGCCTCACTCCACCTCCCCTCACCCCCAGCACTTTCCAAACTAAAGCCCAACACCCATAACGTTCATCCCGAACTTTCCATCGTGATGATGAAAGCCAGCAACCTTAGCACAAGTAGAACATTACTGTTTGATTTACCCAGGGAGTCCACTCTAGTCCCCAGTTGGGACCCCAGCAATTATTACAACGGCTCGGACAATCAATAGGATTGGTCGACCACAGGGCCCGTGGGACCACGGGGAGAGAAAGACGAAGAGAGAGAGAGAGAGAGAGAGAGAGAGAGAGAGAGAGAGAGAGAGAGAGAGAGAGAGAGAGAGAGAGAGAGAGAGAGGGCAGGGAGAGAGGGAGGGAAAGACGGAAAGAGAGAAGGCAGGGAGAGAGGGAGAGAAAGACGGAAAGATAGAGGAATGGGTAGAGAGAGAGAGGAATTTGGAGAGATAGAGGAGTAAGTTTAGAGGGAAAGAAAGGCGGAGAGAGAGGGGAGATGGTGGTTGAGGTAAACGAAGAGGGAGAGACACAGAGAGAAAGAGAAAAAGAGAGGGAAATAGAGGGGAAAGAAAGGGGATAAAGAAAGAGCAAGACGAAGAGAGAGAAAGAGAGAGAGTGAGGGAGAGAGAGCAAGAAAAAAAAGGGAGAGAGAGAGAAACAAAGAGGAAGATAGAGGGGGAAGAAAGGGGAAATAGTTAGAGGTGTAGAGGAAAGAGATAGACAGAGGGAGAAAAAGGGGAAAGGTGGTGGGTTTAATAAGGGTAAAGAGTGAGAGGAAGTGATGGTGAGAAGAAAATAATTATTAGAAATCTGTAACTAACTGCGATGCCCAGAAATAAATAATGTGCGAAACGTTGGATTGTAAAGATGACCAGAGTCAACTATTCGGTTTTGTACTGTTCTTACTCTTCGCTCTATCTGTATATTCTAATTCTGTCGCATAAGCGCGCTCTCTCTCTCTCTCTCTCTCTCTCTCTCTCTCTCTCTCTCTCTCTCTCTTCTCTCTCTCTCTCTCTCTCTCTCTCTTCTCTCTCTCTCTCTATCTCTCTCTCTCGCTCGCTCTCTGTTTTTGCCTGTCTCCGTGTGTTTGCCTGCCTGTCGGTCTGTTGGTCAGTCTTTCAATTTCTTCTGGGTCTTTTACTTTCACTTTCGAATGTTTGTCTTTAGAGAGGATTAATTTTGTTCATAAGCTTAATGCCATCTTCCTTTACGATTACTTTGCCTTCTGACACCATAAAATGAAATAAAAGTAACCATGAGGGACCAAAGACCTAAGAATAAAGCCAAAAGAAATGACTGTGTATGGTTGGTTATATAAATGTGCATAACAGCCAAACCCATGCCAAACAAATCAATCACTGAGGCTGTGGTGTTCAAACAATATAACATTGATCCAATGGTACTAGATTTTGGCCACAGATTTCTATTAATAGACTTCTGTGGTTTTGATGCTTCATGACGGGACAGACTAACAATGACAGATGCGAAAGATTAAGAAAACTCAACTACATGTATTTCCTTTACTCATGTTTATTCTTCGGAAAGTCACTATTGTATTTGTGAGAGAAAACAAGCTAACGGCGGTTGTAAAAAAATAACGTTTTTGTTGTAAATCCTTTCCCTAGCGTTTTCAATACATGACGCGTGTAGAAAAACCAGTGTTTCTGTAAGAGTCCTAGAAAAATTACATTTGCAATGCAAAATACAATGTATAATTTTCTTTTGGGGCATCTTCCAAATTTTACTTTAATTTTTTTTGGCTGATGGACTGGTTATTGATAGAGTTTTGTGGACGACTGAATAGTAATGATACGATTTCATCCTATAAAAATCATCAACGAGAAAATTACAATATACTACTAATATCACTAATTCTGAACTCAGGCGGTTTTGCAAAATTTCTAAATCCATTTAGCCTGAGATCCATTGAAACATTTAGTAGGAAGTTTTAAACCTCTTTGCGCTTGTCACTGCGCTGTTTTTCGTTCCTCACAGGTTGGGTCGGTTTTACTATGATGTGTTCAACCGAGACAGAACTCCTGGTATCTCTTTGTTTCTGTGTGAGAGCTCTTACATTTTTCCGAAAACAGTGATGTCTAGGGACCCATCCATAATATTTATGTTGCTAATGTTGGACTTGATGTGCTGCAGTAACTTTCACATTTTGTCGTTTTCCTCGACTGAGCTCTTAGTATATCTTCCTGCACAAATTCCTTATGGTATAAGAGATTTTAACCAACAAACGAATGTTTACATCTGAAAGAATCTCAAACTAAGTGAATGATATGTATATTTTGTAGAGACCACAGGCCTTTGAAACCGTGATATCTTCATTTATGGTTGTAGACAAAGTACAATCGTTATACATGAAGTCGCTTATTTCGTGAAGACTTTTTCCCGAGTGAGAGCATCTAGTTACGCCCGAGGGATATTTTTAAAAATAATTCCATAGGTAAATAATCAAAAAAGTTTGCAGTCATTGTAATAAAATAGTTGAGAAAAGATAACGAAAACATTAACATTAAGTTACCACACTATTTTACGCAAATTTACTATATCTGGGTTATCCAGGGTTATCCAGTCATTTCCTTTGTACGGGGGAGTAACCAGCCATGCGAGTAACGATACAGGGGAATAACGGGCTGATCCCGAAAATAGTATTATCTTTTCTCTTCGGGCTTAACAAACAAAGTACATGATTGTATTTAAAACTCATACCGTGGAGAAATAAAGGAAAACATATGTTCTACTTTGAAGTCCACCTGAAAGCCGGCCATCGGACTAGAAACTGTAACATTATGAGATTTTATAGGGGAGACCAGCAGGCGTTGGTTTGGTCAGTGAGTCTGTGGTCAAGCCTCACACCTGCCCCTTCTCCAGGAGTGGGGGCCTGCTATCAAGGAGTGGGGGGGGGGGGGGGGGGGGCGGCCTTCTCCAAACTCTGCGCCCATTGCCGGGTGAGAAGAATTTGAGATACATGTAATTAAATTGTAGGGGTAAGGCTGAAGCTCCTGTAACACAATCGGTCTCTACTTTCTGCCATAATTATAGTCTCAAAGGAAGCTATACTCCTTCCCCTTCCAAAGCTAGCCTTCTGCCCTTTTTCCCTTTCTGTCGGGTAACTGTCTAAATGAATTCTTTCTAAACAAGATGATTCTAGACCAAGTTCGGTTCTTCTTGCCTGACTGTCTCCCTCCCTCTCTTTCTTTTCCCCTACTCCCTCTTGCTTTCTCTTTCTCGCTCTCTCTTTCTGTTTCTCTGTCACTTCTCTCCATTTCTCATTCTCTCTCTCTCTCTCTCACTCTATTTCTCTGTCTATTTATCTCTCTTACATACACACACACACATACTCTCTCTCTCTCTATCTCTCTCTCTTCTCTGTTACAGACACACACGCCCAAACATTCAGCGACCATTTCAAACTGTCTTAGATTTTCGGAAAGCCTTTGTTTATTTTTGCATTCCTAGTTATTTTGTGCTCCGTATGTGAGCTCTTGTTTAGCTCAATCGCTGCTACGAACAGATTGTATATGTTTATATTTCTTACAAAGTGAAAAGCTAATTCGTTTTGGGCTTTGTCCTACTTACGACATAGTTAGTATGGTTGTTCTAGATGTAACATTCCTAAGACGAGGTGTATCTACAATCGTTTCCATCTCCCATACCCTACGTTTTGTCGTATGTAGAAAGGAGCACAATAAGACCACAGCTGGCTCTAATCCTCCCCATCAGCCACCAAGACTGCCAGGCAGAGCGACTTTAACTCACGCAAGAGAGCAGGATCATCGTACATCTGAATAATTGGAGTGAAAAGACAGTAATGACATAGTTACCAATAGCTGTTCTTGGAAACATGTTAACATTTTGGTTCATGCTGTCTTAACAATTAAGATAGTTTCAATTCTGTCAAAAGCTCCATACACTCTTTTCAGTTTTGGTCGTTCGTGTCACAAATAAAAACTTCAGCGGGAGCACCCCGTAGCTGCCAATTTTTACGCAAAATAGATGTAACGTGCCGTAAAAAACAAAGGATGTGAAAGTTTTTTACGTTTGTTATAACGTTGGTTCTAACCAACAATGAGACTATGTTGTCTCCCTCTGCGCAGGCTATAACCAGTACTGAAAGTTATGAACTTGAAGAAATTGTTTCTTGGTATCCCATGAACTTGTTTGGTTTTCGGTAGTCTGTTTTATTGTAGTCAATTGTCAGCAACTAAGCCATCGCGCAGACGGGTCCCAGGAGTTGTGTCTAAAATCACTGCCATATTACAATGAGAGAGCGAGGATATCAGCAGTTCTATCTCAATCTGCCACGTGAACTATCAGTGTGCTGGCTGAACAAGGAAAGGTCTGGTTTGGACTCGAGCCCTGTACGCTATGACTTAAAAACCGCACGCGAAACATTATCGACTGACATGCCCTGTAAAAAATGCAACAACCTACAACTTGTCACTTTTCTCATCATTCTGAGACCTTTTGGGTACATTTTTATCTACGTCTTCAATCGATACAACGTCGACCCTTTCACCAAAAGACACGCACCTTTTGGTAACCTTTCTCCCAAAATTCCTCTTTGAATGTTTCCTTCTTGTTTCCATCGACCCATTCAATATACTTGGAGCATTCTTTGGTAAACCCTTGCTACCATACTGCACAATGGGTTACCTGATAAAAAGGTAACACTGTTACGGCTCCACTCAACTGCTTGATGTAACCCACTCTTTGTGGACACTGGTCGTTTCAGCAGCTGGAGACTCCTTTGGTCCCAACACTACAATTACACGCTCCAACGAATTTTCGGTTACAGGAGCGAGATCATGAAAACACACAGTAGTAATTGCTGTGGTCATGATTTCTCTCCTCTTGCTTTCCGTTTTGTAGAACATGTACTGCACTGGAAACATTTCAGTCTCCTGCCCACTTCGTCTCATCTGTTTCTGTGGCCGATTGCCTTTGTTGTACATTTTTCCCAGTCTCCTACTTGCTTCTCTCTCTCTCTCTCTCTCTCTCTCTCTCTCTCTCTCTCTCTCTCTCCCTCTCATCCCCCCCCCACCCCTGTCTCTGCCTCTGCCTCTTTCTCTCCCTTCTCTCTATTTGTTATGCCTCTCTGTTTATCGAGATCTTTCTAAAGAGAGAGGAATTTACATGTTTATCTCTCAATTTTTTAGCCTTTGAGCGTTTTAGCCTGTTCCTACCTTTGTTTTATCGAAATCGTTATTCTATCCTATTTGCCCAACACTTGTTATTGTCAATAACCTTTTGTTTCTCCAAATTTTCAATATTCACCCTCCCCTCCCCACACACACACATATGTCATGCACACTTAAATGATCACTTCCTAAATCATTGATATAATGTACGTGAGTATGTCCCACATAACACCTGCTTGTATTTAAATGTATACTCCAAATCCTCTTAATTATGCTGAAGATTTGAAAAATGTGTTGATGCCTGTTAGAAGGACTAAATTACCCCACTCGACCTCCCATCATCCTACACTTCACTGACTTCCATATATGTAAATTTGATATTTATTTTTATTTGCCGAATATCCTTTATTCGATCTGTGTCAATACAAACCGCACCTGCTCCATGCATACAGCCACGTCTCTTGGATTTCAGACTGCCGATTCGTTGACCTTGCTTGGGGTTGGACTATCGCACTAGGTGCTGTGTACTGAACTCGGACTATGAAATGGTAGAGGTTTAACATTAGTAATAATTATTATGGGACCAGCTAGAGTGTTGGTGTATCAAATAACCAATAGCGTTCTGTAGATATGAATATTAACATATTAATTATTTTCATAGAATCGTTTCTTTCTCAGTCTCTCTTCCTCTCTGCAATTCTTTTGTCTATATTTGTGTAATTGTGTATGCCTTCGTAATGTGCCCATGATCACATCTTCGCAACTTTCTCTCCCCGTCTGTCTCTCCCTTTCTTTCTTCCTTCCTCTTACCCTCTCCCTCCCTTCTTCTCTTCTACACAAATACTGACACACTTTCTCTCTCTCTCTCTCTCTCTCTCTCTCTCTCTCTCTCTCTCTCTCTCATACGCAGTCTTGTTAGGAGCTTTATCATTTTTTTACCTTCCATCTATTAAGATGCACACAATGTTCTAAGATAATTTTCAATCCGGGTCACTTGAGCCGAATTGAATGAGGAAGGCGAAGGCGTGCCAGAAGGTTCGCACACTCCCATTGAGATAGGAACGATAACACGCATACTCACTTAGAAATTCTCCGCAAACAAAAACGACAGCTTTTTAGCCGGTGCAATTAATAAATAGGAATTTTGACACATCTCCATTGTAATAATGAGGCATTGCGCTATCCCAAACCTTACCTGGTGGACGGTATTACAGCACTGCGATTCTATTTCTTGATTTTTAACTGCAGAGGAAACACATTATTATTAGATAAAGCAGGACTGGCCTATTTACAGCTATCTGTTTTTTATCAGAAACCAAAGCACTTGCAACAAAAATACAAGCCATAAACTTGAATAAAATATGCTTGTTGCGTTCCGCATATGTCTTTTTTATCTTACTAACTTGGTATTTATCAAGTAAAACCAGTGACACCCGTTACAGAGTGAAAACTTTTTTCGTCTTCTTACTTCTATAAAATTGTTTTCTGAATTGTTAAAAATCTGTTCTTTTTTTTCGCACACTTTCGCAAGTTTTCCACTATAGAAATGAGCACAGCCGTTCTCTTTAAAGGAGCAAAAAAAAAAAAAAACATCTCTTGCAGACTGCTCTTCCCTTTATTATAGGCTAAGAAAAAGTCATCATTTAATCAGCCCACAAAGATATGAGATATTAGCTATGATGAATCCATACACGTTACAAATAAAATTCACCTGTGATGAAAAAAAGAGAAAATCAAATACATGTAAGTCATGCTTTTAAAAGTGCATTCGCTGTTTATAGTACTACTTTATTTATGATTTCTTTTTGTGACTTTTGTTCTTTTTTTGAAAGCCTACTTCATACCAAATTATTTTGTTTTGATGTGTGTCCTAAAATAAACGATTTGAAGCTTAGTTGATGTATACAAAAACATAATGCCTTTTAATCTCTTGAAAATAGTTAGAAAAAAGGTCATTCTCAATAAAATGTACCTATACCCTACGGGCAAGGGCGGGCTCTTCTTACAATCAGTTAAAACAAAAACCACAGGTACTAGCTCTTCAATGACGCCCGTCATCATGTGGACCTCTTGTCTCAGGTATTCCGTTATTCCCAGTGTTTTCACGTGACAAAAAGCGATTGGATAACCATCAGTAGTCCTGATGCCGGAAGCTGGGTACCACTATCAACCCTTCTCTGGGCTTTTGGAGCTTCACGGCGCAATCGAGGCTTGTATATAATTGTTTGGTCCCATTATATTACTTCCCATTTCTCTCCCTGAATAAAAAAAAGAGAATATGAGACGAGAATGTGAGAGAAATGGTACGATGCAGGTCAAAGATCTTCAGATTTTGTCTACAAGCCACGACTCCTCCCAGTTGGTACATCACAACACACGGCGATCGACGTCTCATATCTGTAAACATCTCTACTTTAAGCAGTATCTCTGGACTCATTGATGTCAGAGTTTTACTTTCTTTTGATGGTGACTTTCTTTTAAAGCGGGAATGGGAAATGAGGTGGAAAAAGAAAAGAAAGGGGGATTGGGGGGTGGGGAGGGGGGAGGAGAGAGACGCTCTCTTACGTTTTGGCTATTCTTTTTCAGCCTCGCCACCCCGCCTTTGTTTTGTATATATTCTTAGTAGTTGTGTTTGGATGCTACGAGTGTATTTATATAATATTTTAGCAGAGCTGGTTTCACGTAAGAATTTTTTTTTCTTTTTTTAGCGCACAGAAAGCAAGAGTGAGAGAGGTAGATGTAGAGAGATAGCGAGAGAGAGAAAGGGAGAGAGAGTGAAACAGAGGCAAAGAGAGATAGAGAAAGAAAGAGAAAGAGAGAGAGAGAGAGAGAGAGAGAGAGGCAGACAGACAGAGAGAGGCATATACATACAGACAGACACACAAAAGCATAGAGGCAAAGATAGAAAATAGATAGAGGATTTGAGGTTGAGAGCGTTTTTGTTTTACAATATGGTTTCACGCAAGAAGTTTTTATTTTCCTTTTCAGCCCATAGAAAGTAAGAGAGAGAGAGAGAGAGAGAGAGAGAGAGAGAGAGAGAGAGAGAGAGAGAGAGAGAGAGAGAGAGAGAGAGAGAGAGAAAAAGAGAGAGAGAGAGAGAGAGAGAGAGAGAGATAGAGGATGAGAAATAAGGGACAGACAGAGAGAGAAGGAGAGACAGAGAGACACACAAAGATTGAGAAAGAGAGATTTCCATTTCATTTTCCTTACGCGGCATTTGAGACGCGCAATTTTTTGTTGTTGTTTTAATTGTTGCTGTTGTTATCAACCCAAACCTCAGATTTTTATGCTCAATTTGATAGTATGCTCATTATTCCGATGAGGATGGTTATAACCACGAAAATTACAAAAACAAAACAAAAGATAAAACAAAACATTTACATCTACCTGAGTATCTCCCAGCATCATTCTGCCTAGCCTTCCCCTGTATGCCTAGTTCTCAATCAAAATTAATTCTGCCATATCGCTGTTATACTCTTTTCAAAATGAAATGAGTCGCACAATTATTTTTCTTCCTACTTCGACAGATCACCAGCCTCGCTTTACCACTGCAATTGAGACAAACAATACAAAACTAGACGATCTAGATCTAGAACCCTCTGCATTCAATGCCTCTCACCCAGTACATGTTGCGGTTGAGGCGATCATTTGTTGAACTGTCAACTCCAGTGAAGCGAGACGCCAGATTCTACGATTACCTCTTTTGACTCATCAACAGTCACTACAACATCAGCTGCCGCAGCTCCGAAGGTGGACGCATCAACAGCAACGGCGACAGCAGCTGTGACATTGCAAGAGCTACACAGGGATTTCCCACCCCGAGCCAGTGAGTAATTGTACTGACAAATTCGAGTAGACATAAAAATGAATGTAGAAAATGTTGTCATTCGTTTTTTTTACTGAACAGCTTTCATCTTCCTGATTGAATGAGTTTTGAAGGTTTAGAATTTAGAATGTAATAAAAGTTTGAACGATTGTTCATAGGTTCAATACACTAAATTTTGCAAGCGGAAAAAAATGAAAATGAAAAAAAAAAAGGAAACAACCGAAGAAAAAAAAAACAACAGACGAAAAACAACTCCCAGACAAATGTAAAATTTAAAGAAGCAACAAACTTCTGTACGTCAGCAAGTTATACATTCGGTTGGATTCTCCCACAAAACCCCCCGGAGATTTTTTTACAGTGACGAAAAGAATTCTCTACAGCCCAATGATTGAAAAAGACTTCAAAAGAATAATATATATTTTTTTTTATCTACAGCGCTCTGTTTCTCCAAAATGTTTCCAAAACGATCTTGCAAAGGGATTTCATTAAACTTAAGTCTCGAAGAATTAAAGATAGTATAAATTACTATATAAGGGCAGATTCGAACATTTTTGTATCCTGAGGACTAGACAAGAGCGTCAAAAGTGGGAAATTACAAAACATTAAAAAAAAATTGACGTTTTGTGTGTATGTGTGTGTTTGTTTGAGGGGGTTGTTGGGGGAGGGGGGTAGTGTGTGTTTGTTTTCTTTAAGATAAAGAGGAGAACAAACTTTATTGTTCCACGAACCGCATAAGAAATTATTCTGGGAATTTATCGCACGTTCTTTATTAAAAAAGGGGAAAAATAGTCTTTGTTTTAGATGGTTGCAGTGCACAGCAAAGGAAAATGTTTATGTTCACTTAGAATAGCAAACATAGGAAATTTCTTAAATATCATTACCTAACATTGGTCTTTGTGCACAGCTATGAAAACTGCACACTTTGCACATGTATTTAATGCCATCCATCGTTAAACAAGTGACGGTTTTCAATTAATTAATCTTACCTTACTCTTGACACTATGAAAGATACAGCAAGCGATGAATATAGGCCATTTGTTTCCTACAGTGCAGCATTGTAATCCTGTCAATATTGAGTCACTCAAATGACTCGTTCTTAACTTTTCCTTTGTTCTTTAACAAATTGCCTGGTTGATTTTCTCTTTACTACTATTATATAATATGGTTTATGTATACAGTAGTCTGCTGGTGGAGACAAAAGACTTACTTTTCTAAACTAACCAGTTCTTTTACAATTGTTGTTTTCCAACAATAAACAGAAATGTACCCGTTAGAAAACTACCATTTAAGTCTTCTAATGGACGAAAAAACAGTAGCATCTAATCAAGAAGATCTCTGTTCAGAATAAAGAGTTTCAAAAAACAAAACGAAGAAAAAAAACAACAAGAGGAATTCTTTTCAAACCTGTGCTTAATAACAACCTTCCGATTGTCAGCTATGCGCTCTACTCCTTGAACCATCTGGCCGCCGCATTATAATAATTACACACTGTACAGTGTATAATCACAGCTTTAACCTTTCATTTGGACAAAGAGTCTGGAGCACTGGTAAGTTTCCACAGAAGCACAGCTTGGTTGTCCCAAACGCAATCAATCTCCAGTAACTGTTTGATCGGCAAGATAACAGTTATTATGATTACTTGGCCCGGAAAGGATATAAACAAGTTTAAAGTGTGGCTGCGCTGTTGTTTTGAAATTACCTCTTTGGTCGAGAGCGTGAACGTAATTGTGGCTTACCATTGTCGGTGCCAAATGGAGCGAATCGCGCTGATTTTAACCACCTCTGTCCTGTAAATGCTGGCTTCATGTGTTGTGATTTTTCAAATTGTCATCAATATCACTAGATAGATCTATAGATAGAGAGAGGGAGGGAGAGAGAGAGAGAGAGAGAGAGAGAGAGAGAGAGAGAGAGAGACGGTGGAGGGAGATGGAGGGAGCAAGCGCGAGCGACGAAGCCCCGATAACAATAAAGTCACTGTATCACAGCTTAGTCCGGTGGGCATGGTCCTGTATCACAACTTAGCTCCCTCATCGTGGTTCTGTGTCACATCACAATGGTCCTGTGTCACAGCTTACCCACACCACCATGGTCTTGTGTCACAGCTTACCCACATCACCATGGTCCTGTGTCACAGCCTACCCACATCACCATGGTTCTGTGTCATAGCTTACCCACATCACTATGGTCTTGTGTCACAGCCTACCCACATCACCATGATCTTGTGTCACAGCCTACCCACATCACCATGGTCTTGTGCCACAGCTTACCCACATCACCATAGTCCTGTGCCACAGCCTACCCACATCACCATGGTCCTGTGTCACAGTTTACCCACATCACCATATTCCTGTGTCACAGCTTACCCACACCACCATGGTCATGTGTCACAGCTTACCCACATCACCATGTTCTTGTGTCACAGCTTACCCACACCACCATGGTCTTGTGTCATAGCCTACCCACACCACCATTGTCTTGTGTCATAGCCTACCCATATCACCATGGTCGTGTGTCACAGCTTACTCACATCACCATGGTCTTGTGTCACAGCTTACCCATATCACCACATCACCATGGTCCTGCCAGAGCTTTTCATCTCCTCATTCCCCCTCCCACCATCACGGTGCTCTTGTTCCACTTTGCCTCTATAAAGTAACAATAAACAAACAAAAATCCAAACCTAAAAAAACGAACAAAACAAACAAAATTCGCCATCCAGGAGTATCCTGTGTCAGACAGGCCGTGTCGAGGCGACTACCTGAGCATGTAGGACTATTGATCCGCTGATTGCGTCAGAACGAGGAATGTTTCTTTAGTCTGTGTCTTGGATTGATTTCAGACCAGCCGTGGATTTGATTGGTGTTGGCGATGAAGGCAGAGAAAAGTGTCAAAGCATTAGAGAAAGAAAATTATAATAGAGAATAAAGAGAGGAAAGCGAAAGTTTGATTCGTAGGTAGGGGTAAAACAAGAGAAGATGGAGAGAAAGAGTGACCGAGGAAAGAGATCAGACATATAGAGAGGTAGGAAGAGAGCGAGGAAGTAGTGATACATACGTACATGACCCCACCAGCAGGGGACGAAATCAGACAAATATATTTTTGATCTATTATGACCTTCGGACCGGGATCTTCCGACTTGTAGCCCAACGCTCTACCACTTGAGCCAGCATCAACTACAGTCTTGTGGATGTTATCTCGTGCATTTTAATCTTCCGTTTTGTTAACCACATTATTTGAAAACACTGCACGCAGCGCTACTTTGATTTTAATTCTGAAGGGACCATGAGTAGTTGCAGTTCAGATGGTTTATCGTCTAACGCCAGTAATATCTAGGCTAAATACTTGTGGACAGGTCCCGAGACTGACGTCTCACAATTTTTATGAGCTGGGCGAAATCACCAGATTTCGAACCACGGACGCCCTGCGCCAGACGCCGATGTTCTTCCACCCCAGGGCTACTGCGTCCGTCAAGGGATCATGAACCTGTTTTAAATTATATCACTCAAATAATGAAAATGATCAGCATTGACCGCACGCCACTCTCTGCCCACTTTCCATTGCAGAGCCGGTTTGAGGACAGGGCGCCGTTTCACTGTGGCCAACCATAACCCCCTTCGCCGCATGTTTCCACCGGACATCGCGTCTGATACCTTGAGCCAACCCAGTAAACGGCGGGGCTTGGAGCTGGCGGACTGCGCGAGGGGAGGGGAACTGCGCCCCGATACGCGATTCAGACGCTGGGTTTAGCAGGGCCATCTCTGCGCGCACGCTGGCTTTTTTTCATCCGTGGCCAAAGCACTGGGTAACGGGACAGGGACACCCCACAGCCCGCGAGAGGGGGGAAGAGAAGAAAGCAAGCTAAACCTTGCAACAGCTTCCAGCGAAATCGTCAGTACACGGTGTGATGATTGTGATCTTGAAACCTTGAATAGGAACAAATTCCGTGATTAGGACAGGAGTAAAGAAACTGGCAAGCTGCTTTACGAGGTTCGGCGAAAGTTGTGGATTATCATTTTGTGTTCTTTGAGAATCATTTGTGCTTTATTTTTTAACAGCCGTGTATTATATTAGATCTATTTTGATTTGGAAAGCTTCGAGTGATAGCTCTAATTGTTGTTGTTTTTTAAATTTGAAGAATCTAGATGTAGATGGGATATCTAGACTAGATCTAGATCTAGATCTAATTAAGAATACACTACATGTCAGTTTTTATGTATCTAATCATATCAAAATTCGGATCTAAAAAGACAGTTTAGACCTCTCGCGATCGGAGCATTGTTAAGAAATGAATGTAGCTAATCTTAAATTTAGATCTAGAGACTAGTCTAGATTTAGATTTAGTCTTAACTGATTAAGCAGAATCGTTAAATTTTAAATGACAACATGGACTGGAGGTTAAATTGATCCCCTAGATTTACTGACAATGTCTACATTTTTATCCAAACTTGAGTCATCTTTGTGAACGTACCGGGGTATTGGGGAAAACCTGAATCATGCATGGAAGTCCTGGACATTTCATTCGCAATTCGTTATTGGACTAGATTAGATGTCGAAGGTAGATTTAGAAAGTAATTTAGACAACTCTAGATTTCTATTAATGTAGATCTAGTCTTGAAAGGTCGTAGATCCAAACGCAAAGTTAGCTTTCTTTACTGGACATCGTGGTATGGATTCCATTAATTTATCATTCCGTGGACGGATAGCACCAAAGACGCTGCCCCCCCCCCTAAACAATTCTAAATCTCCGTAAGTCCGTTGCCTTCAAGTGTTTCTTCTAGAATAGTGACTTTAAAAAATGACGGAATTGTAAAATTAATTAACATGTTTTTCCGTTTACTTAAAAGGAAAAAAAAAGGGGGGGGGGGGGGGCGGCGCTTTTGGGGTCTGCCGTATGATTAAAAAGATCTGAGGAGAGTTAAATTAAATTTCACACTGGTTTAAGTAATGGTCTCCACTTGTTGGAGATTTCCATGATCTCACTATAGCGCGCTGTTTCCATCAAGTTGAGTTAAAAATAACAATTCATTGTGTTAGATTGGGTGTCTAGTTGTGTAGATTATTGGTTGTCTGGTTATGAATATTTTGTTAAAGCTTACTTTTTACTTAATTGAATCTTATGGCTGCATAGCCGTAAGAAAATAAGACAAGCTAAGAAAGAAATCCGTATTCAACCCACAGCAAAATACATAGGCCTAAACAATTCTAAATCTCCGTAAGTCCGTTGCCTTCAAGTGTTTCTTCTAGAATAGTGACTTTAAAAAATGACGGAATTACGTATATTGATTTTGTTGTTGTTTTGTTTTGAACGATTGTGTTCGCAGGTAGACTGGATTTTAAGAGAGAAAAGCAAAAATCGATAGCCAATTCGTGTCCACGTATTATGTCAATAGATTGCTGTCTGATCATTAGTCAATTTGCAGAATAATTGAGAATCCCAAGAGTGTGAGAATAGGCCTTCAACCTTAGTTGGCTGTTAAATGAAGGGTGAAAACCGCGAATTTCAATATGTGAAGACATTTTGATAGGAATGAATAGTTCATAAGCAGCTTACAGTGAAATATTTTAGTTTTATTGAACAACAAAAAAACAAAAACAAACCTAAAGCTGCACGCATTGTTTACAACACCACTCGATAAGATATACTTTCACTTTTTTCCCCACTTAAACTACTAAACATATTCACAAGTTTTTTTTTTTTAACGCTCAATATTATACCGATTTTTTTTTTTTAAATGTGCGTTTAATTTTTTTAATATAGCAGAGTATGACGGTGGACTCCCATTTACTATGGGATAAAAGCTACTGTGTTTTTTTTTTTTCCTCCATATAAACATGATATATTTCTAACGGACGAAAAAGCGTACTGTTGGGCTATAGCCGTGTATTTTTAATCTTATGTTCAAAGAAAAAACTTGTCTATAGCCGTAACCTGCTGGGATACCTGGATCTTTTGGAATGAACGTAAATTAATCCGGATTTATTGCATTTGACTCCCGTCACATTATTCAGTGTGCCAGTCTCTTCTTGGAACAGTGACATTTGGATACATTCTGAGGAACAAAAGGATATCTTTTAGTTACCAATCCTGCAGCGTGACTCATGTCAACTATTTCATGGCGGAGTACTGTGTGTAGCGCTGCGGGATTTATATTCTATACACTGTATGGTAAGTAAAGCTTTTTCCCTCCTGCTAAATCGTGTCGCCTCTATCCTGTCACCATGTCTCGGCCTCCGTTTCTCCGGCTTTTGTCCTTTTGAAAGTTCTTCCTACTCCTTTTCCGTGTTTATTATGCCCCCTTTGTTCTGGGACTGTATTTGGAATTCGTCGATGCGCAGGGCGCCGTTTCACTGTGGCCAACCATAACCCCCTTCGCCGCATGTTTCCACCGGACATCGCGTCTGATACCTTGAGCCAACCCAGTAAACGGCGGGGCTTGGGCTGGCGGACTGCGCCGAGGGGAGGGGAACTGCGCCCCGATACGCTATTCAGACGCTGGGTTTAGCAGGGCCATCTCTGCGCGCACGCTGGCTTTTTTTGAAGTTGTATTTTATGAAAGGAGTGTTGAGTAAAAGTAATAATAATAATAATAATAATAATAATAATAATAATAATAATAATAATAATAATAATATTAATAATAATAATAATAAAATTTCACTAACTCAGTTTCGCCCACAAAGAAAAAAACAAGATCGGTTTAAAGTTAAAAAAGAAATTGGATTTTGGTCTCCATAAACAAGTCACAGCACGCTGTTTCCCTTCCTGACACCCCAGCCACTGTATCCATCTGTAGCGTCCTCGCGCCCCGACCAAGATCCATCTGTTGCAGGAATAATTATGGCGAATCGAAGGAGGAAACAAAGGAGGAGGGTGTGGGGATGAAAGTGCGTGTGCCTTATTATCCTTATAGTACATGTAGCATGAGTCCAAATTAGGGGTTTGGAGGCGGGGATGGGATAAATGCATGGGAAATAAAGTCCTTGTACATGACACGATGGCTCGCAACAGTCTCTCATGGCGGTCCAAAACTACACAGATAAATACTGTAATACAACACCATGCAATCACAAGGACTTTTGTCCTTTTTTTTTGAACTGACATGGCCCGGGGGGGGAGAGGGGGTTGAGGGGAGGGTGTGTGATTCGTCTGAAAGAGGTTGGTCAGGATATTGTGCTGTTACTGGTTAATTTAAATATAATCATGGACTTCGAAAACAGACACTCTTCAGCATTTATTAAAAAAAATATTTTATCCTCTTTTTCAAGTTTCAAGAATATCTTTACAGTAAAACTGAGATCGAGCCTTTTTTTAAAGGTTATTTCACAGCCAAATGTATGATTTCCCTCCTTTATAAAAAAGTGAGGATCATTTACCACCGAAATTCTTTACATAAATAATAAACAAAACAGAAATGAAAATGAAAAACAAAATATTAGAATTTTCCGACATTCATTTTTGCAAATCCTCAACCACTTTCTCCATAAAAACTGCAAATGCCAAAATTTGTTTGCCCCCACCCCCACCTTTCTTTTTGAAAAAAAACTAAAATCAAATTACTTTCCATCCCATATTTCCCTGTCTCCCCCGCCCCTTCCGCGATCCTCCTTTGCTTCTTGCTCTATACAATTTCATTTTTAAGTGCACCGACATTTCTTGTCTTCTTTTATCCTTATTCGCTTCTGTTCTGCTGCAATTATATTCCTGCAACGTTTTAAAACCTTCTCGTCCTTTTTCCCCTCTCTACACTCACCTCGCATTCTCTCTTAGCCTAACTGTTCAATTTTTTGTTTGTTTCTTCCTTTTTCCGTTTCCAACCAATAATGATTTGAAGTAGGCGCTCCCCTTGGAAAGTCAATACAACGGTGAACTAATGTCTCGAAGTAGGTACAGACACAGGTAATGCCTGTTCAGTGTTTCGCTTACAGCAACACACACCGCCTGTAAATATCATCCCGCTGGGCTATTGATCTAATAATCTTTAGCCCATGAATTTTCTTCAAAAATTAACTTTGAAGCCGCTGTTATGATAGTAATTGTCACCATAACTGCGCAGAAAATTATAGCAATGTAAGCCAAGGATAAGGCAGGTTTTGGAAAAAAAGAAGAGAGAGAGAGAGAGAGAGAGAGAGAGAGAGAGAGAGAGAGAGAGAGAGAGAGAGAGAGAGAGTTGGTGGGTTTATAAAAGGGATGTGAATAACTACAATAGCGGTTCTACTTTCTTTTACTTTTTCTATATTCTTTTATTGGTTCTTGAATTTTTATTAGATCAGAGGCCATTTTGTTAATTATTTAATACCAAACTATCAAACCTTGTCAAAATCATATATTACCTGTCTACCTTCATTTCTGCATCTGCCGTTCTGAGTTTCGCACTTCTCTTTACATTTTTCCTGTTGAACTTTCTCATGAAATGTAAATTATGTAAAATTGAATTGATTTCCGAGTCTAACTTGGTTCTTTTTCTTCATTTCTTACACTCTTTTCCCACCCACCTTCCATATTTTCCAGGATCTGTCCTTTTCTCAAATACCGTCGCGATCATTAGAATCATTAAAGCTCTTCTCTACACAATCTCTTACCAAGCATACAGGCGCAGCCAGTCATCTTCCAATAATATGCACCCTCTTTATCTTTCTCCGCCCATTATCCCGACTATTTCAGGCTTGACATTACTTATATTACGTCAATACTTAAAACCAGCTAGGCCAGTAAGTGCAACTCTTCTCAAAACTTAGATAATTCCAAGAGTTTTTTTTGTGAACAGATAATACACACCTATAGTCTGGTCTCTAAGATTATGGCCCCGTTGTAGTCATCACCCATCGCAGGTCATTGAGACCAGCCCTGCCTACGTGGACGTAGATCTAATCTAATTCTCGACATAATGCATGAGAAAGGATACAAATTCACTCTCCATTAAATATTGACTCACGCTCCCTCGCCAGAAGTTTTTACCCTAAGTTTTTAGAACATGCACGCGTTGAATGAGAATGCGAATGAGATGCGCTGAGCCATGTCCTTCTAGAACGGCTGTGGCTGGGCATGTCGAGCATTGCGCAGGCAGTCTGTGGGCTGTAGACAGCGACCAGCCTAGTGCAGCTCACACGCACACACAAACCAACAGACTGGCACTGTGGCAGGGTGACATGGTCGCAGGTCCTTGCATGGCCACGCTTCCATGTTTGCACAAACTTCATTAACGGATAATGAGAATTTTTCCCCTTTCTTTCATTCTTTCTTTCAGCCTCTCTCCCCCCCCCCCACCTCTCTCTCTCTCTCTCTCTCTCTCTCTCTCTCTCTCTCTCTCTCTCTCTCTCTCTCTTTCGCTCCTTCCCCTCATTTTCTCTCCCTACACTCTCTACCCTGTCTCTCCAACCCCACCATCAAGCTCACTTCTAAGTCTTGTATAATCCCGACAATGTTTTTTAAATTACCGGCGATTAGGCTTACAGTGTACAGAGCAACGAGTCTGGAACACGGTGGAAGCTCAGAAAACCATGCACTCACATTCGTAAGCAGTCAGCCACAAAGAATTTCTCTCTCCTCTCTATTTTCAGTATTAAATCCACTTGGCTATGTTATTAAACTGACTGCATGGGTCACTGTGATAATAAATGCGATCTTTACAAACTAACCAAATGATTTATCATATGTGGTATTAACGTTTCAGTTTGTGTTATTCTTGTTAACGATTTATCTTGGTAAAGGAAAACGACCGGGGAAAGAATATAATAAGAAAAGAAATACTATATTCTTTTATACCATAGGCTCTGCGTGTGGTAACATGATCGTTGTTATGAACGTTAAGAATTAAGTAGAAAAAAGGATTTATCGTGACCCAGATCTGGCTAACAAATTCGCTTACACCGCTGCCTATCTAGGTCATTTGTAATAGTTATGCCAACTCCGAGTACCACACTTCAAGTTTTGCCGCCCCAGGCGATTTTTGATGCTGTCCAAAACATTTGCCATCAAGTTTTATGCTTTCTTCTTCCTACTCATATCCATACACTCGTAATCATAAAGATATACCTCCAAGTAATTCTTACGAGTTGTTTGACAAGTAATTTTTGGAAGATCTTTATTGCATCTCATTACTTTGTTCGATATGCTTTGATTAACATGTGACCTCGTTTACTGAACATTTTATTATGCCAAGAAATCTTATATTCTAACATGATTCCTACTCTTAGTTCTACTTCTTTCGGTGAAAAATACGTATCCAGGTTCAATGCGCTGACTGCCGTTTATTGAAAAATTGGGTAGAAAAATGTCTCTTTCAAAGTGCAGAGAAAATTATGAGTATTAGGACATTCTTTTAAATGCTTGCCCCATAAGTTAAATAACATTTTACACCTGACAAAAGCCTGCACCACTTTGGATCCTCTGGAACCAACCAAAGCTTGCCTTCAAACAGAATGTTTTCTTTTTGTTTCTTTCTTCCTCCTGACAGCTTTTCTTCATTTTTCTTGTGAGCGCTAACAAAGCTTTTAGTTTTACCTGCTGATTAACACACCAAGCAGCAGCTGGTCGCACGCATGTTTCAGACACAAGCAAGATACATGAAAGATAGATTGAGAGATGCATGGTTATAAAGATAGTTAGCGGGATAGATATATACATGGAGCGAGAAATAGAGCAAGCAAAAGGCACAAAGAAGAATCGAGCGAGCCAGAGAGTGAGAGATACGGTGAAAGGAAAAAAGTTTCAACCAAACATTTCGTAATCGATACACATGCATTAATACGCTGGCACTTCGAAGTTGTCCTGTAGAAAAGATAACAAAACAATACAGGGATGCAACTTCCTCCTATCTCGGTCTTACATGTGTTGCAAGCTTGTTTGGGTAAACCCTTTTTTAAAAAAAAAAGAAAAAAAAGAAAGGATAAACATAGCGAAAACCAATCTAAAAGTAATTCAAGAATCCAAATAGTTATAATAAAACGATTGAAAAAAATAAAAGGAAGTGGAAACAAACAAATTTAGACAAAATGAATGAAACTATGTTGAGGACAGAGGGACTTGAAGGCGTGCACTGGTGAAAATAATCAAAATAATGCACTTTGTTACTATTTCAAGATAGGGAAAGGTTTATGCGACAGAATCTGTTGACACAAATAATGTTCAAGTTGACAAAACACAAAATAGAAAAAAAATCTTTCTGACGTCTCCTGAAAACGCTATCTTCAACAATATTTATTCTACTTCCACACAAAACGTTGCAAATTGTAGCACATTTTTTTTTTGTTTTTTTTTTTAAGTGTAAGTCAAGTTTCTTTTTCCCACATTAAGTAAAACTGTTGCAAGCGGATTTCACTCCTTTTACCTGAACACACGTGGATTGTTCATCCTATCTTTTTACGCCTAGTGTCTAGGTATTTAAAGAGCCTAACCACTTTCATTGTCTTGTCGTCTACAAGTTTTATTTCCCTACATTCTTACATTTATGTGTGGTCGTAACTTTGTGAATTGAAGGCTACAAAAGACAAGGGGGTTATTGTTAAAGAAAGAGTAAAGTGTATGTAAGAAACTTTGGAAGACAGGGGAAAAAGCGAGGGAGAGTGAGAGAGAGACAGTGAGAGAGATAGAGAGATAGAAAGAGAACAACAATATCAAAAAATGTATAACCGTTGAAGTATTATAATAATAAAAAGTGGTGTGTGTGGTTTTTTTTTTTTGGGGGAGGGTGTCCCAAAAGGGAGAAAATAAGAAAATACAGAGTGAGCGATTTTGACTCTTGTAATTGAAATTGGCTTTTATTATTCCGCTTATCGTATGACCTTACGGCAATACGGCTTTTTTCTAACAGCAATACCGATATATTTGTTTTATCTATCATATCATGAGTAGGAAAATAAATTAGAAATAGTATTGACCACTTTCTAGGCACGGACATTTAATGTTGTGGATTAAATGGAAAATTGTGTAGGCCTACATCGACATTTAAGCTAAACAAGGCAAAATGAAAAGGGAAAAAAGAGCGAGATAAGAGAAAAAATACAAGAAATCCTGTCCTCCTTAGACTTAATTAAGAGGCGCACTATCGACCTGGCAGTCTCCCCCTTGAATGTGAAGGGGAGGTTGTGAGCTAGGCAAGCACCCGTACTCCGCACTGTACTCTGTTGGTCCTGCATCCTGGCCAGGCACTAGATCTATCGGCAGCCCCTGCAGCCCTGCACCCGCTAATTAGGACGGGCACCGACCTGGGACAGAACTAGATTCCGATGCAGCCAGCGCTTGGGTTGACTTGACGCGCCAGTGGTTGAGGGGTTAGAGCGTCCGCCCCAGATAGGTGCACTGGAACCAAGTCCGTATTTATTGAATTTCCAGACCTATCCTGCCTGGTAGCGGCTCTGTTCAGTATGAGCAAGCGATAACCATCAGAAAACAGTTATAATAAAATTAAATAAAATTTAATACATTCATAAAAAAACAAACAAAAAAAAACCCCACAACAAACAACCTAAAATATAAAAAAATGTAAACGGTAAATTCATGAACAAGAAGGCCTGACCACAGTGTCTCGTGGACAGGCTATATCAAATTACAATCAATGTGATTTCGCTAAAAAAGATCCCTCTAGGGAATCTATAACACAACAAAACTCGACGAGAGTAAAGAAACTGATACCTCAGAATTCTAGAGAAATTTAGCGTGGTGTCTACATTACGTTTACGCAGTGGGATGTTGCGTATATAATTCTGTTCTCAATTTTTCTCAACTCAAAACAACAACAGTTTTCATGTATACACTAGTTACTTTGGCTGATCTTATCCCTGTAAACAGGCATTTTTTTTCCAAAAACAGTTTATTATATTTTAGCGTTTTGAGTTAACGAAAAATCAGGAAAGGCTTAAGAAAAAAAGGCATCAGTAAAGTGATATAATTAATTTTTCATAACTGTTTATCAACTATCAAAGAAGGAATGCGATCTCCTTTTATGTGCACCTTTGAATATTCCTTTTTCAGTTCTCATGTTAAACCTTTTTATTTAAAACTAAATACAATGCAAATAAACGTTTTGTTAAAAAAAAAAAAGAAAATGAAATTAGAAATGCGACATTTAGGTTTTCCCTACAAATTCTTAGAGCAGGATAATTTGCAGCAATGTGGTGTTTGATGGTGATGTTAGTGATGATGATGGTGATGATAATGATGATGATGATGATGATGATGATGATGATGATGATGATGATGATGATGATGATGC
This sequence comes from Elysia chlorotica, assembly GCA_003991915.1. Classification (NCBI taxonomy): domain Eukaryota; kingdom Metazoa; phylum Mollusca; class Gastropoda; family Plakobranchidae; genus Elysia; species Elysia chlorotica. Next base: position 247,600 of record RQTK01000295.1, read on the forward strand.
TTTTAATAATACCAGTAAGATTATCAAATCTTTTTTGGAAATTGTTTTTAAAATGCTTCCGTTATGAAATGTTTCTTTCTTCTAAGTAAAGCTAAGATTTCAGATTATATTATCAGATAATAATTATAGAAGTTCGAACTCATTTACCTGAATCGCACTCAGTGCAATTATATTTCCGCACCCAACCCCAATTTTATAATCATATCATTTTAGGCCGATGCAAGATTCAACCAGGAATAATGACTGTAACAAGATATTTTCCTATCTCCTTTTTTTAAAGAATGCGATTTATGATATTCGTGAGTTGAGATGTGTTTTGCGATGAATTTGTTTAAAAATCATGCTTTTTTCCTTTGTATCAATGTAACAATACAAATTATTATTATTTCATTATTATTATTATTTATTATTATTATTATTATTATTATTATTATTATTATTATTATTATTATTATTATTATTATTGTTGTTG
>RQTK01000295.1:248160-258160 GCA_003991915.1 Elysia chlorotica
ATAATAATAATAATAATAATAATAATAATAATAATAATAATAATAAAGTAAATAATAATAATTATTATTGTTGTTGTTGTTGTTGTTGTTGTTGTTGTTGTTATTATTATTATTATTATTATTGCTGTTGTTATTGTTGCTGTTGTTGTTGTTTTTGTTTGTTGTTGTGTCCATAATTCTTAACTAAAAATGAAATTCTAGAACAAGCATTGGCTTGCCGCTCTAGGCTAGCAGCAGCTGCCAGTGATAAAAAGAGGAAAATGCCAACATGAAAGCGTAGACAAGCCGGTTGTCAAGTGTCGTGATCATTGTTGTGGGAGACGTTTATTTTTAGAGTGCACTCCCCATGAATGTTCCTTGCCGGCTCCACGTGATGACGTCTCAACCAGTGGTTCTGGCTCTGGGGCAACCACAATTATTTTAAATGAGGCTGAGGGAGTTCATCTCGGGTCACATCTCAGTTCAACACAGTCACCTGTAGCCCCAGTACTACTGTCACTAAGCAGATAGTCTATCGGTAGTCTGTGATGTGCGTATGATCTTTACCTTAGGCAGCTTAACGCCTTGCATTACCAAGCTTAAATCTTAGATGAAATGAACATTACTGTCATCTGATGGAAACAACTCCTTTAGTTTTCTTTATTTCTGTGCTGCGGGATCCAAGGATATACGGATCTATTTCAAATAACTTTCAAGACTTTTCCCCCACGGTTTTCCTTCTTTGTTATCTATTGTCTATGTGTGTTTGTAAGCGTGTGTCTTTTTGCCCGCCTGAAAGTCTTTCTCATTCTCTTTTCTAATGTTGGGCGATTCCAAATCGTTGGTGAATTATTAGCTGCATACAAAGCAAAATAATCAAAACAAACGGAAAACAGTTTCAGTTCTTGTATCCCAACATTGTTTACCCACACTGAGTTATTCTCTTTTTTTTCTATATGTCCGCCTGCCTGACTCTTTTTATCGCTTTTCCCCACCTCCTAACCATTCTTACCTTCATCTATTTATACCTAACCTCGCGTCACAAATAAAGAAACAATCAACCCAACCTACATACTTTCAAACGAATCCAATTTCTAACCATAATTATCTTCATTGCCATATAATGTTTTTTTGTTTACTCTTTTGAAAGTACGCACGGAGATCCCAACAACGTTTATTCACATTTCGCTATTTTTCCTTGCTATTCATGCTGTTTGAGTTTTTCAAAATCCCTTTGGGAAAATCTCAACTCGGCAGAACACACTCCCCCGACAGACCCCGCTTTTTACCTAGGCCGCTTGCTAACCTTGCTCACTCTCTCTCTCCCTCCAGTCTCCATGTACTCAGGGCCGTCCCTGATCGTTTGAGAGCCGGGGACAATGGGGACGTAACTGCTGTAGTGGTCCTCAGCCCATGGCTGACGCAGCTGGTGGTTACTCTACTTAATAGAGAGAGAGGAGAGAGAGAGAGAGAAAGAGAAGTAGAGAGACAGAGAGTATGACTCAGAATACTAGACATCAGGAGCAAAAGTGGGTGGAGAATGAAAGTAAATTATTTAAACCTCGGTTTGTGTTTTTTTCAGTCTGTCTTGTATCGCATGTTGTAAAATAGTTTAAATATGTGACCAGTTACGACAACAGTGGCATTAACAAGTATGATTATAAATATGACTAAACGTTTCAGTAGCAGCAATTTATAGTAGTAAGTAGTAGTAGTAGTAGTAGTAGTAGTAGTAGTAGTAGTAGTAGTAGTAGTAGTAGTAGTAGTAGTAGTAGTAGTAGTAGTAGTAGTAGTAGTAGTAGTAGTAGTAGTAGTAGTAGTAGTAGTAGTAGTAGTAGTAGTAGTTGCAGTCGGAGAGAAAATGAGGATGAGGATCAGCAACAGCAGCAATAGTTGTATTTACTGTTGTTTCCTTGTAAAAATTGTTGTGTGTGTCAGTTTAGTAAAAGTCATAATAAATATTTACTATCAAACAGGCTCATAATTTTTTAACTGCAAATAAAAACAAAAAAATCAACCCCCCAAAATTGAGACACCGATTAAAAGAAGGCATTACAAAATGCGGATTCCGTCTCTCTTTCTCTCTCTCTTTCTCTCCCGCAGTCTACCTCTTTATTACTTGTTGCCCTGTTTTACTAGATAGCCCCATAACTTGTACCGTACATACCGTACCATCCACACTCCGCGTCTCTTCGATTTCACTCTTTCCATCTCAAATATCTTTATAAAACCCCCACACAACCAGACTACGGCACTTACGCATGCGCAGAATGTTTACCATCAGAACAATTTTAGGATTACTCGGTCCCAGGGGCTGTGCGGGCTAGTCTTTCAATTGATGGGGGAGTCCATAGTTAATCGGTATCGGAGTGCGATGTGGATATTGTCCTAGCATGGCCCCTGGCCAAACCACCGGCCTGGCTAGTCCTGTGACAGAAACCCCTCGTAAATTATGGAGCTAACAACTAAATTGTGACAGCAATAACCGCCAAGCAGTCCGCCCATTAGACATGCTGTATGGCATGATGGCAGGCGACTCAGTTTCTCCCGTTTGTTCTCTGAATGAATGAGTTCGTTATAGGTACACATTGCGTTAAATTGTGGCTGGTCTATAGTATTAGATTATCTTTTTTATTCCTCGAAACTTTATATATGAATTCTATTGCTTCTATTGCTTCTTCAGGTTGGATAAACCAAAGGTTGCAGGCTTAAATTAATAAGTATTAAATATGACAAGCGGCTGAACTGAAACAATTTTCGTTGTAGAAAAGAAATAAACCAATTTTTAACACCCAAGGTGTCTTTAAATTTTAAATCAAATCGCACTGGTGTTTTCAGAAGGAAGAGAACACATCAGTCGATGGTTGTACATAAAACCAAGAATGGAGTGACGGAGTTTCACCTCCTACTGGGTCACTCTCCTGATGACACAGGCACTTCACTAGAGCATATTAGAGGCCTTGGGATTACGGAACTCATAACGTAGACCATAGATAAGTGAGTCTGCACCGGCATAACATTATGGCTTTATCCTAGACTTACGGAACTAGTGAGTGATAAAAAGGGGCTTGATTGTGTCGTTGTCCTGTTTATCGCTAAACTTGAACTGAGGAGCTCGCGACTCACCTAGGCATCAGCGGAGTGGCAGAATCAATCAGCCGCATCCAGTCTCCTAGTGACACGTAGTTTTCATGCCCAAAAAATGTGTTCTCTCAAATCTCAAAAAGCGCGCATTGCAGCTGTTTTTCGTCGATACTGCTTGCAGCATAATTTACCCCGCGGTTTCCACCCCTTTTAAATAGTTTACACAAGACGTAATTCCTCTGCCTAATTATTGTGTGACATTTCACATGTTCTTACCCCTTGTAGCACCAGACATTTCATTTCAGTTTTTTTGCTTTTTTTTGTTCTCCTTCTAAAATGACTTGTTTTATTGAATTCAACCAGCATCGATTCCTTGATCAATGGTAAAATTAGAATTTTCAAACTCAACATACCCTATTTGTTCTTCCTCCCCCTGTTATTTTACTTCCTCGTACTGGTTACCATGGTATCAAAAAACTTTGTTTTAATCACTCACTATTTCTTGTAAGCGTTGCACAACTTAGTCAGGTGTCTTAAACCAACTATGTCTCTTGCACTTACGAACCCAATGTTGGAGGACTAACATGTGAAGTTGAGTACCGGGTAGAAAGATGTATGCACTACCGTCGAAGATATAAACACCATAAGTTGATGAGTTCGCCGTACAGGATCCTCGCTGGGAACGTGTTAGACGGTGAACTCAGAGAGAAAGAGAGCTTCTCTCCTGTATAATGATTATGTGTGTTGATGAGATTCCTCTCAGAACTTAAGGAACATACAAGGAATGCAGAAAGCTATGAAGTTTTGTTTATGCCTAGTCTGACAGCCTTGCATCAGCAGGCACCCCCCCCCCCCCATCTCCCGCCTAACCCCTGTAAACGATTCTTGACGTTGGTACTGCTCACTTGCTCTCCACTAGAGCGCTGACTTCTTATTGACAGGCTTTCATCAAGTGTTGTGGTTCCCTCAAGTTCACAAGACCAGCAGGCCTGGAATGAGGCAAAGTCGGATAATCCGCACTTTTCCGCATTTCCAGACACTGCAGACAGCCTGTTTAATGTCATGGCGGTTATGAAAAAAAAACAACAAAAAAAAAAACTAATAATAATTAATAATAATAATAATAATAATAATAACAAACAGCCAACTTTGTATAACAAATCGAGACAGTACACTTACTACGGCACGGAATATTGACACCGTGGGTCTTGGATATACTTTTGGTATAGTCAGGTTGTAAACAACAGAAGTTATCTCTCCAAACTCTGTCGTTTCAAAAGAAAATGAATCCGTCAGATCACTCAACGGTGGCCAATCTGGGGTGGGTGCATGTAGAAAAAAAAAGAGATTTTTATTTTAAGTTTACGTCTAAGAGGGTTTAAGCTGCTCTAAATAGAGTGCACTGGTATATATCTCTTTCCTGTGCAAAAAAATTTATTTAACAACAACAACAACAACAACAACAACAACAACAACAAAGAAACAAACAAAAACAAAAGCAACAAAAAACCAACATCTTAAAATCCAATAATTAACATCCCAATATATGAAACCAAGACAGTAGCAAAGAAGTTGAAATTTATAGCGTACATTGTAGCGGACATTGTTGTAGGCATCCTTTTTTCTCTCTATTTTCAGTACCCCTGTTCTTTTTTTTTTTTTTTAATTTTTTAGAAAAGATATCTTAACCATGTGTGATTGTAATTATGTAACTTCTATTTTGAAATAGTTTTTTTTCTCCTATTTATAGTTTAACCGTTAGAAAAATAAAAAGCGGGAGATGGGAAAGGGGAAAAAGAGCATTACAACAAAAACATATCGCACCAAAGCACTAATAATGAAAACAACCGAAACAAAAAAACAACAACAAACAAACAACCCAACAAAACAAATAAAAAATCCAAGGAAAAACAAAACAAAAATAGACTAGAGGAGGATGAGACACAACCCAGGGTCTCGGTTTATAGTTAGTTCCCTTGTACTTACTGCCTCTTGTCCTGCATTGTTTCATTTTTCGATGAGGACCAAATGGATCTAATCAGAAAACTTCCTTGCTGATGTGACTCACACGTGGTATGCAAATTATCGCGGTCGGTGCGCACCACCAACGCCTCAGTGGTAGTACTACGAGTAGCTTCTGCTTCCCTGCACATCTCTTTGTGGACGTGTGCACACTTCTAATGATATGCTTCTTGTACATAATAATAATAGTAATAATAGTAAAAACAAAAGTACTTGAAATATTATTTATAAGTGAATGAAATTTGTATTTGAAAAACTTTCATCAGTTTCATGGTAGACTCAAAGGAAGGAAAAAAATATCAATAATTATTCTGGGGGACATAAACCTGAGGGAAAGGATGTTTCTCGTAACTAACGCAAGCAACATCTTTATCGGGCAGTGATTGCCAGCGAAACTTTCTTCCCCGATGAAAATCAATTGGGATCCGCTTAGCTCTCCGCCGAGCACGTAATCCCCAATAAATCTGGCGGGCCGTTTAGTTTCCCCTCTGTTGCCGATGCCTGTCCGCTTGCCGGTGCAGAAGCAACTCTTTTTTCTATTGGTTACTTTTTTGCCGTCATTTTCCTATTTGTCATATTATATTATACAACGATGCGCTTCTGTAATTGACCAAAGAAAAAAATATCGTTTTCTTTAATGAAAATGTCAAGCACCGTCTGAAACTGGAGTTCTGCTTTCCCTGATGAATATTAAACTGTGCTTTCTGGATTGAACAAAGTGAAGGACAATATGATTCTTTTTCGCTTTGTAGAACATTTCTGAATATCGATTGAAAATTGCCGAATTTTCACTATTAAAAGACAAAAAAATCAATGTGATATATAATAATTCAAATAAATCTCGATTTACACAGTAATCTGCTTTACAGGATTTACGCAATAACAGGTCAAGTCAGTGCAATAAATAAAAGTATATGTGATTCAATAAAGGAGTAGTTGGAACAGTTTATATAAATGTGGAATAGGAGCCAGAAGAAAAAACTCTGTTGGTATTACTCTGACCTGACTATTATACTAATATAAGAAAAAACCCAATATTAACTAATAATATGAAAAATGTGCTCACGTCGATAATTTTGGAGGGGTCACTATGTATGGTTTCTTTCTCTAGGATGTTTAAGTGTGACGAACCATTGTTTGTACCTGGCTTGGAAACTATGTCCGCCCTGTGTGTGCATGTACAATGTTTATCTTTTTTTAATCTGATGACTAGATCAATACGAGGCCGTATGTTTCAACACTGCGCTCACAGAAACACGCATAGAATGATATGCTTCCAAAAGCTAAAATTAGTTAAAATTTACATAGATAGTCCTGTAACCATTTGTGCACACAGTTTTTTTTTCATTCTACAGATTGCAAAAAGATTTTCCTCCTTTATAATGAGTTCTATTTTAAAACTAAATTCTCTAGTCTTTCTATATTTCTAAATTCTCCCACTTCCTCTTCTAATTTAAACAGACACTTTTTCTTTATCTCTTTTCACCAGTCTTCGAAATTTAAACTACATGCATCTGTTTCTTCAGTCTTTCTATTCAAAACAATTCACCAACAAAAACAACAACAACAACACAACAACAACAGCAACAACAACAACAACAACAACAACAACAACAACAACAACAACAACAACAACAACAACAACAACAACAACAACAACAACAACAACAACAACAACAACAACAACAACAACAACAGCAACAACCACAACATCAACAAAAATGCTTACTTTTTTTCTTCGTTTCCTCCTTTCCTCACCAGATGCGTGCAAGGCCTGTCCCCACACCCGCTAATCTGGATGCTACAACAACATCAGTAGCACCGTCATCACAAACAACACCATCATCACCAGCACCAGCAAGTTTCTCCAGGGCGGCAGGAGCTCCCCAAGCATCATTCCTGGCGCCGCCTAGCCCCAGCTTCTCGCCGCTTCAGACCCACAATGGAAATGGCCTCCTCGGCTCCTCTCACGAACGGCTCGAGCGCGCCGCCGGCGGGGAGTAAGAGCTCCAACCCACCGAGAACAGCCTCGCTGCGCCAGGCAGGGGGCCCAGGGCGCGCCGCCTCCAAGAAGACGCGCATGAGGAACCGCGGGAGTCAGACTTGCAGCTCGGACGACGAGGATTTGCACTCCGACGACAACCTCCGACCTTACGAAGAGGTTAAGGTTGCTCAAAACGACAAGAACTTGGCACATTTTGGTGAGTAAAACACTGTTTTAAGGAACACCAAACACGTAAAAAAAACAACAACACCCCAAATAACAACAAAAAGCAACAAACAAACAAACCAGTAACCCCCTCCCAAAAAATAACCACAAAAACACCACAAAAAACAAACAAAGAAACAAAAAAACAAAACAAAAACAACAAACAAAAAACACAAACAAAGAAAGAAACAAGCAAACAAACAGTTAAAAATACTCAAACACGCCAGAAACCTAAAAAAATAAACACTAACTTTTACATATCACCAAGTACGTATCATTTATTATATTCTTATATAAATGTCATTGCCTAACGATTAAAAAAAAATCAAATCCGTTATCGTTTCGCATTTTTCATACTTTCTCCTCCTTGACTGCTGTATCTCTCTGCCTCTTTATCTCTGAGGATTCATCCTACTTCATGAATCACGAAATCTCAATTTCATCCGAAGTTAAAAAAACAACAATCTTGAGAGATAGGACGTTAGCCAGTTTAAGGAACACGTCGCATTGAATGATGTCATGTAGAAGCTAAATCGTGAGAGAAGTCCCTTTTTATACACACCAGGCGAGTCTTTTGGTTAAACAACGTACTCGAGTGAAAGCAATAGCAGCTGTTTACGGCAGACCGGTTCATATCTAATACCTATTGTAGAGCTCTATTCACGAAGCACGTATTTCTGGGAATCGTAGTTTCCACGGATAATGCCAAAGCCTTCCTAGAAATAATTGAACTAAGCACGTATTTGTATCTCTTGGAATTGGGTCCAGACAAACAATACCACAAAGTTCTGTAGGTAGCGAAGCACCGGTGTCTTCACTCTTTTTATGAGGCTTTCCAAAGAGCACGTCTGCGTTTAGAGGTGTAGACGACAGTGCGTTGAATAGCCGTGGTGAGTGCTTTAGTGTTCTTTGTGAGCTGAGCTTATATTGAGAAGACAAAAGGCGGTGAGCAGCATTGCTAATTTCCTGTAAGGAGTTCTCGAAAAGTCGTTGAATGTTGCCAGAATCCTTTTAAGGAAACCACGTAACATTCTGTGATCGAGACGAAGGAAATGATATAAAAGCACGCGCACTTTCAACCCTGTAGAGACATCTGAGATATAAATATCATTAGAGGACAGTGTTACTTTCAGGACGGACGGGTTGATTTAAAGGGCAAATACAAATAACTTCAATAAAACCTGTACCAATATCTTTCTGTCTGCCTGCTTGTCATTCTATGACTATGTGCGTCTACATGTCCGTCTATTTGCCTTTCTATTCATTCATTTATCCATAGAACTATCTATCTATGAAAAAAACGTTTATCTATCTATCTATCTATCTATCTATCTATCTATCTATCTATCTATCTATCTATCTATCTATCTATCTATCTATCTATCTATCTATCTATCTATCTATCTATCTATCTATCTATCTATCTATCTATCTATCTATCTACTATTTATCTATCTATCAATCTATCAATCCATCATTCTATTTATCTTTCTATCCATTAATTAGTTGTATTGATTTATTCATCTATCTTTCCCTCTACATGTTTGTTTTTTGTCCGTCTGTGCTTCTCTGTCAGCCTATATTTCTAATTTTGTCTATCCCAGTACATAAACATGAAAACAACCTTTCTTTTCCCTTTTCACTGAATCCTTATTCTCCTTATCGATTTCCAGCCAGTCTCTATTATTCCAACAAAAGACTTAAAAACTGCCGGTTACCAAATAAGATAATGGTTTTTACGCAGTCTGCGAGGTTTATGTCTGAGGTTTTTCAAAAAGAACCGCTAAAAACACCATTGATGCCACGGAAAGCAGATATACTTGTTTGTTGAGGAGAAAAAAAAACGTCATCATGTCGCTGAATTCTTAGGTTTTTTGCGGTATTACTATTAGCATAGCGCTGAAAAGAAGAGGTTTTTGCTTCTAATATGCATGTATTGTGATGGAAAAACCCAGAGATAATTCATGAAAAATACATACCTTGCAATTAGGCTCCATTAGACCGTGGACTTGGAAAAGAAACCCCTCAGTTCTCCAGGAGTAAAAATAATGTTAGTCTAGTGTTTTTTTTTTTTTTTACTTCTTTCTTTTAAAGCATAACCATTTTGAAGGCTGTTTTAACCTGTAATGGATGGATTTTTTGCCTTGATCATGGAGTGAAGCGAAAAAAGAAAAACGTTTTTTTCTAAGGTTGCATATCAAGACACAAAACTTACTTTCCTCTTCATTTTGAGCATTTTTGAGCATCTGCTCACTGGATTTTTTTGCTTTTTTTCTCCTTCTAAAATGACTTTTTTTCTATTTAATTCTCTGCTACCACTTTTGTCGAGAGCAGCACGCAAATCTAATATGGAAGCCCCTGTCTCTTGGCAGCACGAGAGGGGACCGCCTGTGTATCCCGACCCGGCGTGCGGTATGAATATTTCATGATTCCTGAACTGCTCCCCATCCTGTTAGTGTCCACTGCCAGGCCTCTGGCCACCGCCCAGTGTCGGGGAATAGCTTGGGGGACTGCACGAGAACAAATGGGTTTAGTTCCACCCTCTGGGGGTCAGCTCTTTGGTTTACTTTGCATGATTTAATACACGGGGCCTATAAGCTTCTATGCATCAAACTAGAATGTCTTTTTATCTTTGTCTTATCTTTGTAATAACCAGAGGGTCTTTGTGTCTATCGGTATGATGAATATGGCCAAGATGGTTATTTT
>RQTK01000295.1:259694-329694 GCA_003991915.1 Elysia chlorotica
AATAATAATAATAATAATAATAATAATAATAATAATAATAATAATAATAATAATAATAATAATGATAAGAATAATCCGAGTTTTACTTTCCTTTTTCTCTTATAAATTACTTTTTTGTTACGCTTCTAGAGTTACTGTTTTGAATTTGCTGCATACCTGCTACCATGCTGACGTGCCTCAAAAACAAACTCACAGGAATCTTCTGCGGTTTAGAGCTAAAGATATTTTGTTTACTTATTTGTTTTACATACATCTCCCTCACGTTCTCTCTCTTCTCTCTCTCCCTATCTCTTTCTCGCATTGTATGTTTCTAATTTCTCCTCTGACTCTTCTCTTAAACTTGTCTCAAATTATATTCATTGGTCTTGTTTCTAATCTTTTGAGCAACACTAGTCCAGAAGATATTTAGACATTCCAAACAAATTGAAAACATACTGAAAGCAATATGAAATCGATTGTAAAAAGGTTTTAAACAAATCCTCACGAGCTTCGCTTCGCAATTTCTTGATGAAAGCATGCCCATTTGAATAATTGAAACACGCTGAAATTAAAATGGAAACAAGGTGAAAGAAAACTTGGATCGATCTTGTAATGAAGTATTACCACACAGACAACATGAGCAGCACTGATACTGCGCCATGAGTCTAATGGATATGGCGCTATGTATTATTATTATTATAGTTAATCTCTTTCTCTCTCTCTCTCTCTCTCTCTCTCTATCTCTCTCTCTCTCTCCATCTCACTCTTATTGTGTATCCGTCTTATAATTCTTCTTATCTATCTATCTATCTATCTATCTATCTAATCTGTCTGTCTGTCTGTCTATTTGTGTGTCTGTCTTTCTATTTGTCTGTCTGTTTGTCTGTCTATTTATCTATCTATCAATCTATCTATCCGTCTATTTATGTGGTAATTTGTTAATCAAACAAATATTATGTCTTCTCGGGCACCAAACTACGTGCTCGCCTACCTACCTACCTCTACCTTCCTGTCTACAAACCTCTTCTTCAACAAGTTTCCCGTGTCTCAGTTTCACCAAATAGATCCTATTCAGATCTATAATTATGCTATTGAAAACCCAACTATGTTCTTACACACGCACACACTCACACACTCACATACACATTCTTCGGTGGTAGCGATCGTTCCCTCTGGGGACCGGTTCTGGCCTGACTCCCAATGTTGAGCGTGTCTTATTATGAAACATTCATTAGCCCACGGGCAGAACCATCCAGGAACAGCCAGGAGCAGCCCCCACCTCCCTGAGCAACAATACGAGATGTTCATTTGGAATGTAATCTTCGCGTAATTTATGCAATGCATTATACACACCTTTTATACAATTCGCAATCGAAAACCAATTTTGCATCAATTTATTTTTCGTTGTATAACGGCCAGCCACATTTCTGCTTGCTGTAAATCGTCTAATCATAATTTTCTTGTCCTCTTTTTGTGTCTGTCTCAATCTCTGCCCCTCTCTTTTCCTCTACCATTCTCTTATTCACACTTCATCTCTCTCTGTCTCCCTCTCTCTCTTGTCAGTTGTCAACAATCAAAATAAAAACAACCAATTTTAAGTTAATTATCACACATCTAATAAGGATCAATATATTCCTCTAGTCTAATTAATTAAAATACCCTCGATAAAAAACAAAACAAAAACTAGGGATGAATTAAAACAAAAGAATAGCGAGATGCCAATCCAACCCTAGCCCACAGTTCCATCTCCTATGATGCCATCGGGTTTTAAACCATCACATTGCATGCCCAAGAGAAGTGAGCTCATTTAATTTTCAGCCCCTGGACGCAGGGACGGCTGAATACCTACTCGCTTTCAACCGTTCTAAGTTGTTTGTTTATTTGTTTTCTCACCAGCATGGGCGTTCCTTATTGATTGGACAAGCAGCACCTGAATGTTCAGCGGATCTGATCACGCACGGGCATGGATTCTAGAATCTAATATGTTATTTATCAAACCGCAGCCTCCGTCGCGTTAGTTTGGCGTGATACGGTTGAGCCAGATCGCTGTCCGCTACTCAGCCAGACCACTCGGCTATAATGAAGCATTCAGCTAAGGTTTTCAGAGTTCACCACAAGCTTTACACTAGAAATGACGGTTTAAATAATTTACTTTCATTCTCCACCCACTTTTGCTCCTGATGTCTAGTATTCTGAGTCATACTCTCTCTGTCTCTCTACTTCTCTTTCTCTCTCTCTCTCTCGCTCTCTCTCTCTCTCTCTCTCTCTTTCTCTCTCTCTCTCCCTCTCCAGTCTCCATGTACTCAGGGCCGTCCCTGATCGTTTGAGAGCCGGGGACAATGGGGACGTAACTGCTGTAGGGGCCCTCAGCCCATGGCTGACGCAGCTGGTGGTTACTCTACTTAATACGGAATCCGCATTTTGTAAAGCCTTCTTTTAATCGGTGTCTCAATTTTGGGGGGTTGATTTTTTTTTGTTTTTATTTGTAGTTAAAAAATTATGAGACTGTTTGATAGTAAATATTTATTATGACTTTTACTAAACTGGCACACAACCATTTTTACAAGGAAACAACAGTAAATACAACTATTGCTGCTGTTGCTGATCCTCATCCTCATTTTCTCTCCGACTGCAACTACTACTACTACTACTACTACTACTACTACTACTACTACTACTACTACTACTACTACTACTACTACTACTACTACTAACACCATTTTTGCTGCTACTGAAACGTTTAGTCATATTTATAATCATACTCGTTAATGCCACTGTTGTCGTAACTGGTCACATATTTCAACTATTTTACAACATGCGATACAAGACAGACTGAAAAAAACACAAACCGAGTATGGTGACAGCTTTACCAAAAAAAGAAAAGAGATTTCGGAAATCGTGACAGCATGTGTCGTCAGTGATAGAATAACATTCCGAAGTTCATCACCAGTTATCTTCGGCCATTACTCTGCTTGGGCTTATCTATACACTGCTGGTTTCCTAAAAACGGAGCTAGTTCCCCATTTTGAATTGTTAGTTTTATTGTTCCGCACGACAATCCAAACAATGAGACTGCCAGGGGAGATGATTAATTTTAAAAACGATATTTGATGATTGCCCTTTAAGCTTGACTAAAGCCTGAGGGCACTTAAAGGATTACGTTTTCCTTTTATTGTCAAACTATAGTACAGCATAATATGCAGATTCTATAGTATATTATGGCCGTATTTGCATTTAAATTACAATGTATACCGATTTTATACAATACCACATTGTATACCGATTTTACGTCGCTACATTACCTCAGTCAGTCTCGGTTTTCCCGATTATCCGAAGGTGGAACTCCGTCCCTCTAGTGATGCGTATTGATCTGAACTTGGTCGGCTCTCACACGAGGCTGATTGCAGTATTCAGGCCTGCATCCTGCTGGCGAATAATGAAGCAAGCGAATGCAGGGAGAAAGAGAGGGAGAAAGGGAAAGAGATATTAATCTGGTAGACATGCAATTGTACATCTCTCTATACGAATCCAATAAACAATTATACAGGTACATGTACATGGCCCCTGATACTTACTATCGTTATCTGGTCCGGATGATTTTTTCTACCATGCTTGGTTGTTATTGCTTGATGCTGTTACTTGTATCGATTGGGACATTGAGTATGGTCTAATCCCCGGGATTCCCGTTATACTCATATTGTCGAAATGTGTTACAATACATCTGTTCTTACATTAATATTTTTTACCTGTATAATTTATGCTGAAAGGTATATTTATGTTTTATGTTGTCCAAGAAATTGTAATACACCAGCAGTGAAATGGATGTTGAAAGAGATTTGCAAGTCATTAGTTGTAAGCCTACTCATGCGTTGATATATATGTACATTGATCTATCTTTTAATCATAGCCAACCAATACTGCATTTAAATGGGTAGTTTTAGCGAAAAGCTCACTCATGATTGACAACTTAGTTCTTCTTTATGCCCTCGGTTCTCAAACAAGCATGGAGCAGAAGGCAAAGTTTGTATTTTGTGAAATACTACTGTTAGCGTGCTATCGCAATGTTTATGAAACACTAGCGTTACATTTTATATATGTGGACTGCATTGTATTTGAGGCGTGCAGAAAAAAAAACTACTCCGATGAGTTATTTAGTTATCTATGTATAATGGGATATATCCAGTCCACAATGGTAGGTAACATCATAGTTGTTGACTAAACGATTATTTCTACCACTGTGGACAAATACCACAATAATTTCAGATCTACTCATAACATCACGGTGCAGTTCATAGTCTTGTGAGGAAAACACTTATTTTTTTTGAGCAAACATTATCTTGTCATAAAATCACACTCAATTCATGCTGATTTCCAACTTACTTAAAATTGCTACAGGCCTCAGCTACCAGTACATTATCTTTACGTCATCGCAGCTCGCCCACTCCCACACAGTGTAATTATTATACTAAAAACACTTTATATCGTTATGATACAAATTTTAGTAGCAAATAGACTCACCTAACCTTTTTGAACATCATAGGACAAAACATATTCCTCCCGTACCTATGCACATAATCGATCCGACTTGTAACGGCGACCTGGTTTAACCCAAGTAATAAATAAAATCCCCACTAAAATCGATCCATTGCCTCACCGCTTAATAAACTGGGACTTCAGAGAGTGTCAGTAATTATTCTCATCGTTATCTAAAGTGTTAGCGAAATTCAAACTCATTACGCTTGGCCAGGGTGATCGACTGAACGCAACAGTGGTACTTCTCTCTCGTCCGTACTATTGTTCATGCCATCAAATAGTCATTGCTACAGGTGATTACTTTGGCATTTCTATCACTGAAAGGAGGCCTCTACTTATTTTCCCTAGCGGTAGCCAGGCGCGAAAAATGCCGGTGGTGTGATTTATTTTTAACGGATTTTGTTAAAGAAAAAAGTAGAAATGCTAACTTTCATTTAACCCGTTAAATTATTTCCTAGAACTACAATTTTCTTTTGCAATGTTCACTAATATTTAGTATGCAGTAACTCATTCCGACGTGTTTTTTTTAATCTTTTAAAGTATTACTTTTAAACGTAACTACCCAACAGAATAAGACTTGATGCAAATGAGATGACATGGCGTGGGAAATAGGAAATAACCACCCTTTAAATAGTAAATAAAATCGAGAGACAGTTGAACTAAAGCAAGACAAATTTAAGTATAAAACCTTACAGCAATCGCAACGCAACAGTAAGTTACCATGACCGTCAAAAGGCGTGGGAAAAAGGCATACTGTACGACAAAGCCTCGAGCTAGATCCTTACACCCGTTTTTTCTCTCCTTTACTTCAATACAGGGCAGCGCTAAAAGTAGTAAAACGAATCCCCTGTGCCCGAAGAGTTGAGATCCAGTTAAGTCTATGCTACATTTCCTCTTCTCGCCACTTTCGTGATCCAGTATGGAGAATTCTAACCAGGTTGTTATTTCAAGCAGTAAAAGCTGTAACGAATCCTGGTTTTGAAATTACCCTTCTTCCTTCTGACCCTGAGAGCTAACATAAAATAATAATAGAAACAAGGTTTAGAAATAGTCATACAATTTTCCCTCACCAAAGACTTCTGCATCTTTTAACTAAAGTTAGCGAAGTTTCTGTTAAGAAGAAACAAAGTGGTTGAAATAACTTTTGAAGACTGTTGAACCTTGTTTGTTTTGAGAAATAACATTTGGTAACCTCGTGTGCGGTGTCAGATTACGTTGCACAACACGCCTCTGCGTCTTCTCCTGTATGTGTGTTACTGTTACACTTTCTGGGCTTCTCTGAAAATTCAGTTTCCTTCTTATTCTTTTCTTTTGAAATACTTATCTTGTGAAATACTACACGCCCTCTGTTCAAAGTCTTGATACCGCGTATACACCTTTGGGAAGAAGGTGGAAGATTGGAAATGCGAAGAGAGGTAGCGATTGGAATGGGAAAAAGACATACATAGAATGAGAATGTTAGACACGCAGGTAAAGGAAGAGAGAGAGAGAGAGAGAGAGAGAGAGAGAGAGAGAGAGAGAGAGAGAGAGAGAGAGAGAGAGAGAGAGAGAGAGAGAGAGAGAGAGAGAGAGAGAGAGAGAGAGAGAGAGAGAGTGGAGAGGAATGAGAGAAAGATAAAGACAAAATATCAGAGACAGAGATATACAAATATTTGCCCGTGAGTCCAGTCCTATGGAGAGTCACTCACTCTCTGTACCAGCGAGTTGCATAAGCGTCGTCGGAACAATGCAATCATATTACCCAGGCTAAGCCTTACAGGCATCGGCTCGTTAAGTCGGCATTTAACACCAGTCAGAAGGTGATGCCTCTTTCTCTCTACTTTCTGCTACAAAAGAAGATGGGGACGAGGCAGAGATCGATAGAAGTCATCGCCGGGTCAATGCTTGTCGTCAAGGGTCTTCCTCCTCATTATCGTGCATACGAATCCGGCTCTATTGAAGAGCTGGCGGTGGCCTTCACGTAATCCCCAACATCACAGTAAGCATGAACTTTTACCCCTGAGAGATAGGCTGCGTCTTAAGGAAATAGTTTTGTATTATTTAGAATAGCAATACATGTATTATTTGTGTACAATAGCAACAAATCTAACCATGGCGAACAATTCAAATTAGTACTCGACAGGTATGATATGGAGCTTTATAGTCAGGAATTATTCGAAATTAATTAGTTGAGATGGTGGCAGTTCCATGATTTATGATTTATCGACGTAGTCTTGAATTTACTGTGATATTGCTCGGTAGTTATATTCCTTTAAACTCTGCACAGTGAGTTGGAGATCTTAGGCTTCTGTGTTGAGCTGTTGGAATAGGGAAATGTTACAGTAGTCTCGAGAGTTTCCCGTTCGTGACAAAGTATTATTCGTTACGCAGATAAGACATAAACCACAGATTTAATATGAATCAGCACCACTGATCCCACAAAAAGACTTAATCAAGGGCCTTACAATTTTTCGGACGCCATAAAACTTTAAGTAGATTTTATGTATACATGTTGCAAAGCAAGGATCTACAAAAGAGCTCACAAAAACTCATTCTGTATTAAATTCCAGTTCCTTTAAAAATCTTTGTTACAATGTCTTACAGTAACTGTTCTGCTTGTTCATGGGCGAGTTAAGAACATCACTTTATGAGTACTTCTTGGGGGGCGCGGTAGCCTTGGGGTAGAACATCGGCTTTCGACGCAGGAGCTTCGTGGTTCGAACCCTGGCGATTTTGCCCCCTACTGGTTGGGCAGTATCAGTCTAATGTGACCACATGAGACATGAGTCATGGTATCCCCGCTCTTCCTCGTGCGTGGCAGCACATGAAATTGTCAGACGTTAGTCATGGAGCCCGTCCACAGTATAGCCTATAATATAGTGCTCATGTTGCATGTTAAACCAAACTCAACTACTTAGCACTTCCTGCTCCGTCGGATATAAAATGGCTCTATCAACTTAGCAATAAACCAAACAAGTCTTCCCTTTGTCACAGGCTACTTGAACTTGTCAAAACCAAAAAGCCACCTCGAAATAATCCTTTCTTAGTCCCACTGTGATCAGCATAATTTTAGCAATGCTCTTTCCCATCCCCTTTACCCTGGCTGAGGGATCCAACTTATGTCTCTGTCTCTGTATTTTGTCCGTCTCTGTCTGTCTGTCTCTTTCTCCGTCTCTGTTTATCTCGGTCTGCTTGTATCTCTCTGTTTCTCTCTCCTCTCTCTCTCTCTCTCTCTCTCTCTCTCTCTCTCTCTCTCTCTCAAAACGTAGGCTTCAATAGACGAGAGAGATAGGACAAACGGTGAGAGCGTGAGAGAGAGAGATGGGAGAGAGAGAGAGAGAGAGAGAGAGAGAGAGAGAGAGAGAGATAACAAAGAGAAACAGTGAAGATTTAGGAAACAGGGCGAAAGAATAAAAGAGACACAGATATGGTTCAAAATTTGTGAGGGGGAGTTACAATGCAACCACCCCCCCTCACCCCTCTTATTAGCTAAGGCATAATTATTCTATTTATCGTTTCCTAGATCTAAGAAGGTTCCCTTGCGGTGAAGGGGCCTTTCTTTATACTGGCATAGCTAGCCAGTAGGGTAAAAGATTGGTCGTCAGAGCGGGGATCGAACCGCAATCTTCCTTTGGAGCACACACCCTGGCCTTGGACCATCTCTGCCACCCTATATTATTCACTGTTTGTCCCGGCTCTTAAATGAGCAACCCGACTCCAGGAAATATCCAAGCCTAATTTGTATCTCAAACGGATGATGCGACCACCCCACAGCTCGCCTTCCCCTGGCTTGACCACTCGGCCAGCAGCCTCTTGCGTCACCGGACCAGAGGGGGTGGACACTGATCGCTGACCGGACATCTCCAGGGGATTTCCCCCCGTGGTCGGAGAATAATTACATGTCACATTCTGGTGACTAGTCCTCATTACATTCTCGTTCATCTTTTTTTAGGGAAAGGCGGGGGTGTTTGCTCACCTGTACAGGATTAACTACAGCACCGAGATCTTCTTGAAACTTTGCAACAACAACAACAACAACAACAACAAAGAAAGAAACAAAAACAAAAGCAACAAAAAACCAACATCTTAAAATCAACAACCTCAAACCAATTGAAATTCTTTTAAGGAACTCCACAGAGCCATGATAACTCATCACTAAAAAAAGTAAATCGATATAAGAGCTTTTAAAACCATTTGTCTTTTTTATCCTCTTTTGTTACCAGATTATTTGCGTACTTATGGAAACCAAAATCAAATTGATGCCCCAAATTAATTAAAATACGCTAATCATGAGCTAACCCTGATTTTTCTAGAGAAATATCCCGTTCTTTGTCAATACTCAATGGGCCCACAACTTAATTAAACCATTGCTATACAGTGGTGACCGATATAGGGGCCTTTAAGAGATTTCAGTCACTGAGGTATTAACATCCCAATATATGAAACCAAGACAGTAGCAAAGAAGTTGAAATTTGTAGCGCACATTGTAGCGGGCATTGTTGTAGGCATGCTTTTGCATTCCTCTCTATTTTCAGTACCCCTGTTCTTTTTATAATTTTTTTTAGAAAAATATCTTAACCATGTGAGATTGTAATTATGTAACTCCTATTTTGAAATAGAGTTTGTTCTCCCATATAATTTAACCGTTAGAAAAAGAAAAAGTGGGAGATCGAAAAGGGGGAAAAACATGTCAACAAAAACATATTGCACCAAAACACTAATAATGAAAACAACCGAAACAAAAAACAACAACAAACAAACAACCCAACAAAACAAAACAAAAATCCAAGGAAAAAAAACACAAAACAAAAATAGACTAGAGGAGGATTAGACACAGCCCAGGGTCTCGGTTTATAGTCAGCTCCCTTGTACTTACTGCCTATTGTTCTATCCTGCATTGTTTCATTTTTCGATAAGGACCAAAAAAATCTAATCAGAAAACTTCCTTGCTGATGTGACTCACACGTGGTAGGCAAATTATCGCGGTTGGTGCGCACCATCAACGCCTCAGTGGTAGTTCTACGAGTAGCTTCTGCTTCCCTGCACATCTCTTTGTGGACGTGTGCACACTTCTAATGATAGGCTTCTTGTACACCACGACAAAGTTACCCTGAGCTGAGCCCGTTGTGGTGTAAGGTCTCGGGCGTTACCCAAGCACTAGGCGGGCTGTAGCCCTTTCGCATGACCTCTTGCATTTTCGCCTTATCTTTTATAAACAACATAGAATGATGGCACAGTTGTCATTGCTCTGCAGCTATTTCTTACATTGACATGCTACGTTTTATGTTGGTTTATAAATACAGTCTCTCATTATTTTTCATTAAGGCGCAATTTCTGCTCAACGAAATTGTTTTACCAGTTCGTATATTTTTATAAGGAGTTAGCTTTATGCTTACATTTGTTTAAAGAAGAATTTTCCCTTCCTCAAAATCCCCATTGCCTCACGCTACTATTCATAAGAGGCAAGGGGGGGGGGGGATACTAGTTTTTGTTATGAACTGTTCATATGCTTGCTTTTGCGGTATTGGACCTCTCCGCCAAGAAAGTAAGCCCAAAGCCTTCTTGAGGTGGGCACCCCCATCTCTCGATACCGAATGGTTTTACATATTTAGAAAGCGTAGAAAATGGGCAAACAACGCGTTAGCAATAAAAGATCAAATGGGTGCGATAGATGTTTTTCAAAACCATACTTTGACTTAGTTTATGACCAAGAACGCTAAAGACACTTTCAATATCGATCTAAATAATTTATATCAACAGTCTAAAACACTGTTTTTTATCTCCTTATCTATAAACACTAGTGCATGTACTTCTCCATAAAATGCAGTGAGAAGTAAGGGTAAACAGGTACAAAGCGTACTGGTATGTAATCCATCTGTTTACTGGACACTCACCTGGGCACCACGCATTACTTACTGCTCTCTGTACTTGCACGTGTGGCTCCCTTTCATTAATCAGCGCAAGTTATGCCTGTTTGCACCCTGACACCGACGTCTCGCGTGCACTCACGCTGCCCCATCACTGGTCCTGTGCACTTTATTACTGGTGTTACCTTTGCGCCTGGTTTGACTCGTCCTGATTCTATATGTTCCCAGTCACGCCTTCCTAATCTCATAATTTGTTGTTTCTGCCTCACCCATTCTTTCTCTCATCTACTACTCCTTCACTCTCTCTCAACCTCTCTCTCTCTCTCTCTCTCTCTCTCTCCTCTCTCTCTCTCTCTCTCTCTCCCTGTCCCTCTTCGAACACCTCATCTCCCGATCTACCTTTTTGTATCCTCACTTTTCTCTCTCTCTCTCTCTCTCTCTCTCTCTCTCTCTCTCTCTCTATCTCCCTTCTCTACTTTCTTTCTTTAAACACCTCTGTCTCTCCATTTATGTCTGTCTGTCTGTCTGTCTGTCTGTCTGTCTGTCTGTCTGTCTGTCTGTCTGTCTGTCTGTTTGTCTGTTTGTATGTCTGCCTGTCTGTCATGTGCATTGTTTCTCTCTCTCTCTCTCTCTCTCTCTCTCTCTCTCTCTGTCCCTCTCCACCACCTGTCTCTTGTTTTTCCATTCCCGGCATAACCCTGTTTTGCTTGCGATACTTTCCCGTTTCACTAAGATCCAATCATTGTCAGACTCTCCATTTTCTCGTTTACTTACATAACCCACACATGATTAATCTCTTCGAACTCGAACCACTAACTCCCCATCCACTTTTCACCCCTTCTCTCTCTCTTTCTTTCCCCGCCCTCTCTCCCTCGCCCTCTCATTCTCCCATCTCCATCTCTCGTTCTCTCTCTGTCACTCTCTTTTCCCCCCTCTCTCTTCTTTTAAGCACGTATTACGCTTTCCCTAATATCCAGTATGGCTTATTGTTCTGTCCTTCCAACCAGAAGCACCTTTGGTGTTTCATTGAAGCGTAGGTCCCCTAAACCCTTGTTTGCTATTAATCCTGTACCAGACTAGCCCAGACGATACATCTTACGATTATTCAGGCTTGATGTTGCTTTCGTGTTTGTCCCAGAGGGATGGTGTACTAGGTTCAGTGGCAGGTAAAAGACTGCACCAAAATCTGCGTTGCTCTTAATTCTGTGCAATGCACAAGTTATTACAGCGAAAGCATAAAGCAAATTTTATAATTACCTTGAAGGGCAGATAGATAGATACAAAGGTAGATAAATGGATGGAATAGATTGGTGGGTGGGTGGATGTTGGATGGCGACAAATGCTGTTGATGATGACTTTTCATAGTATCTGATTCATATATTGAACTAAATCTGTTCTATTTATCTAGATATCTGTCAGTCTATCTATCTATCTATCTATCTATCTATCTATCTATCTATCTATCTATCTATCTATCTATCTATCTATCTATCTATCTATCTATCTATCTATCTATCTATCTATCTATCTCCCCATCTATCTATCTATCCATCTATCTACCTATCTATCTGTCCATCTATCTAGCTAGCTAGCGACCTAGCTAGCTATCTATATATCTTTCTATATTTCTATCCATGCATCCCTCTGTTTATACACCCATTCCTCCCTTCGCCAACCTTCTATCTACCTTTCTATCTCTCTCTTTCTCCTTTCAAACTAAAATTAGCTTTTTTGTACATAAAACTGTTAACCTTTCTCTATACTCCACCTTATAATATATTTACAAATTTATACGTATTATTACATATTATATTGATTAAAATGCTATCTTCTTTTTCTGATTTTAGTGTTCCTCTAAACTTTGTTTTAAATGTGAGAACTGCTTAGCTTATTGTTGTCTTGTATTACTCAGCATGAGGCCTGAGTTCATTAAAGCATCTAGGTTTTCCAACATTTTAAAAGTTTTTGTAATGACAACCAACACTGTTTGAGTTTAGATGTTTTTGGCTTTTGGACCGAGAGCGTGTCTTGAAAGGCATCGATTACAGTATTTATTCTAGAAAAACTTTCAGGAAATTAGCTAAATTTAGAGAGCAAATATTGCTTTCATTGTGTTTTGAGAAGAGATTCAAAAATAAATGCTAAAAAAAAAAATCAAGAACACACATTATGAAGGATTAATATTGATAGAAAAATCAAATGCACGGACAAACGAGAGCATGATTACATGTTAAGTAAAAAAAAAGGAAGAAAATAAAAACAGAAATAACGATTATTTCTAAGAAATCATAAAAAAGACTGAGCACATAGTAATCCCTCATCAGTTCCTACTGCGTTCAGAGTTTTAATCGGTGCCCGAGGGCAGAGCCTGGCCCGTGAGAGTTCCAGGGACGGTGCAGGCAGGGACGTAACTTATTGAAATGGATGTTGTTGCTCGCTGGATCTGTGGAAATTGATTTCTCTTGTTCTAAGCGTGCAGCAGCGCCACTGAAGCACTGTGACTGGGGCTTGCATTCACAGATTACACGTACCGTTTATGAATTAAAAAAAAATATTGTGAGCGCGTGAATATTTTTACGGGAAAAGGTTTTTTTTAAAAAACATCAATTGCTTAAACAAAAATTGTTGGTTCATTAGTTGGGTTTGAACTTTCAACTGCTTAAACTAGGTTATTTAGTGGACAAGTTCCAAAACTTACGTCTGACAAATTTTGCATGGTGCCACACAGAGATAAAGAGTAGATACCAGGGCACTGTTTTGTCTTAACTCCCATTTTATGGACACCGACTCGACCATCAGATTGAAAAAGTGGTTGAAAAGAAAAACTGAACCATAAAAAGTAATGGCAATAATTGAAATGACGAATATGGCGCAAGCAACGTCGACAACAATAGCAATGATAATAACAAAAAAAGTATTACCATGTCAACATTTTTAATGAAATCTTGTTTTATGTTTTTAAACAACTAATGGTTCTGGTTCATACTTCTAAGGAAGGTTGGCCAGGAGCACATTAATCTTAGTAATAAAACCAGACATGCCCGATACTTTTAAACACAATCAAACAGTTGAAATCAAAGGAAACTCAATGCGTGCAATCTTTCAATATTCATCAATTAAAACCCAACGAGAAAAAACTCGACATCTCAGAAAAGGGCTAATGGCTATATCAAAGGCAATTCACAAGCCTTATTAAGTAGGATGATTAAAAAGCAGTGCAGCTCAGACATCCCGATTGTACTAGACACTCTAATACTGCAACAACAATTTTACTCTCGGGCAATGATTAAAAACATACATATGCAAGAAAAACAGCCTTTTCTTTTACATCGGCCTCAACATTTTTGTTTTCCTTCATCAAGTCATTAAGCTTAATCATCCGACTGTCTCGTATAATCTCTGTTCAACGAACTCTTTTTGTCACAGGGTATAAAAGAATAGGACGTCTTTAATGACACGGTGACTTTATCGCTTTTAAAGCTTAATAATACCCGCCTACTAGGAAAACCACGCCAAAAGACGGCATAATTTGGAGACATAGCCTTTAATTTATTATATTTGGAGACATAAATTAGAAACACAAAAAATAGATATAATTATTTATCATTTCGTAATTTATTCCATAAATGTCAGGCCCTCTTTTATATGGATTGCTAGTAGATGTAAGTCCGCACTTGTGCTATTAAAAGATGGGGAATATTGTAAAGATTCTTAATGGCTGTCGTGAAAACGAAGTAATATCAAAACCGGGGATGTCGCCGCAGCCAATACACAATCTCATGGTCCAGATCAATGTTGCATGTCTGGACGTCACGGGTGTTTAAAATCAATATTTATAATGCTCTTCGCCGGTTTATAGCTGCTTGTTTAAGAGACTAATTGGGCAGAAGCCATCGATTCGCAGCAGGAATGCTTGCAGTGCCAGGGAATAGATAGATCGTCCTTTTCGTAGAAATAAAACGGGTTGTTCTTGGAGTCCTGTTGGTTTTTGTCGGAATTTTGCGACGAGAATGCCGGCTTTAGATCTCTTTGCTTTATGGATGTAGCTGGATGCGCATGCCGGCGAACGCAATTACGGATAATAATCACTGGGAAATACTTCAGTGATTTTAAAAATAGAACATTTTCACCCTTGGGGAAAACGCGTTCTTTAGTTAATGACGCAATATAATTTGTTTTCCTTTTTAGATATTGTTTGCTTTCGACTGTGCAGCGGGTGTATGAATGTCGATAATTAAGGGGAATAACATTTTATTCACAAAAAATCCTCCGTTTGATCTTCCAACTTAACAAAATCAGTGTACACATTATTTTGACCATAGCGATCAATGTATGAGTAATAATAAAAAAAAGTATTTAATTTTATTGAAGCCATTGATATTGTTCGTATCATCATCATCATCATCATCATCATCATCATCATCATCATCATCATCATCATCATCATCATCATCATCATCATCATCATCATCATCATCATCATCATCATCATCATCATCATCATCATCATCATCATCATCATCATCATCATCATCATCATTATCATCATCTACACACCAACAACCAATTTCTCACGCCTCTTCAACACGCCTTAGCCTTTGTTTGATAAGACGCGTATATATACAAACACTTGTGCGCACACTTACCTTTGCCCTTATTAACGTGAACACTGTGTGAACTGAAGTATCTTCAGTGTTGTAGAAAGTTTACATTGAGAACTGTGCATGTTACGAACCAATTATTAAAAAAAAAACTCCCACGCTTCTCCATATGCCCCCACATCTGAATGAAAAGACTTACTTGATTTAAAAAAAAGTCTTTTGCACCCACACAGCCAGACATCTATACCTTTTTTTATGGACACTTTTGGTAATAACCCGTAACCACCACACACCTTGAGTGGCAGTTTATAACATGTCAGAGATGTTAGTAGAAGCTATAATCTGAAAACGACACTCTCAACGGCATGAACGGTTCTTTAAGAAGACTTAAGTATCTTTACTGTTATAGTCATTTCTGTCCAGGTCAATGGCAAAGTACAGGAGTATGGGGCATCAGATGGTGGCAGGCTGTCCGGGCAGGTTTTACTTAAGCTTCCACTGATGGGTGTCACCTGGTGTTAAGGCAACACAGTGTTGTATTGTTTCCCCGTGGAAATGTTTTAAGTTATTGTTATTACAATCGCTTCTGGGCATTACTTTTTATCTCCTCCCTATACCTACCTGGTTTGAAAATGAAGGGGAAGTAACGTGAAAGAAGAAACAAAAACTGATAAAAAGTACTTTTTTATTCCTCTCTTTTTTCTATCTCCTTTTTTCAATGTTTTCTGATTACTACATTTTCTTTTTTCCCACTATTACGAAAAGTATGTTACTATTTATTGCTATTAAATAAATAGTTTTTTTTAAAGAAACCTATACAGCACCTAATACTCGAACCTCGAACCCACTGCTCGTCAATCCATGTCGCTACTGATTGGGCTATGTGGCGCCCCACACTTTAATCATGTCTTCTGCTTTTTTACAAGTTTACTATATTTTGTTTCTCTAATTTTATTGACTGCAGTGATTTCTCATATGGATAATGGTGGATCTATCTATGTTTCAGCTATACACCAAAAGGTTGCATGTCTATCTTTCTCTTTGTCTGTTTATCTGTCTATCAGTCAGCCTGCCTGTCTGCCCGTCCGACTGTCCGCCTGTCTGTTTCTCTCTCCCCCCCCCCCCCTCTCTCTCTCCCTCTCTCTCTCTCTCTCTCTCTCTCTCTCTCTTTCTCTCTCCCCTAACGCCTGGAGCACACTCAACATAATATTACCCTTCCCATTTTTAAGAAACAAAACACCACCTTCAAGCTGTTTGTGTGTGTTTTTTTTTGTGCCTGAGTGGAATGGGGAGAAGCGAAGAAGGGCTCACGTTTAAGACATCAAATGTTTTCCTGTTTTCACAGCTCACCTGCACGTTTCGTAAATGCCTGTTGTTTCACTTAAACCCTCTCGCGTAATGAGTCCACGGAGCCTCCTCTATCTTGCCATCTTTAAAAATGATCTCACAATAACGATTGTTACGTTTCTAATTAGTTCTTTCCTTGCTACCTGTTCACTCACACGCACACACCTTATTTTTCTCCATCTAGCATCTTACCCACTATTACGAAAAGTATGGTTACTATTTATTGCTATTTAAATAAATAGTTTTTTTTAAAGAAACCTATACTGCACCTAATACTCGAACCTCGAACCCACTGCTCGTCAATCCATGTCGCTACTGATTGGGCTATGTGTCGCCCCACACTTTAATCATGTCTTCTGCTTTTTTACAAGTTTACTACATTTTGTTTCTCTAATTTTATTGACCGCAGTGATTTCTCATATGGTGGATCTATCCATGTTTATGCTTCAGCTATACACCAAAAGGTTGCACTAAAACAGAAAGAAAATTAAAGATATAGTGTTTCAACAATTCGCTTTCTTGTAATTAATTTTTGTCTTGTTCTGTGTGTTTTTCCTACCTCTTTTTCTATCTATTTTTCTCTTTGTCTGTTTATCTGTCTATCTGTCAGCCTGCCTATCTGCCCGTCCATCCGCCTGTCCGTCTTTCTGTTTCTCTCTCTCTCTCTCTCTCTCTCTCTCTCTCTCTCTCTCTCTCTTCTAACGCCTGGAGCACACTTAACATAATATTATCCTTCCCATTTTTAAGAAACAAAACACCACCTTCAAGCTGTTTTTTGTGTGTGTTTTTTTTTTTTGACTGAGTGGAATGGGGAGAAGAGAAGAAGGGCTCACGTTTAAGACATCAAATGTTTTCCTGTTTTCACAGCTCACCTGCACGTTTCGTAAATGCCTGTTGTTTCACTTAAACCCTCTCGCATAATGAGTCCACGGAGCCTCCTCTATCTTGCCATCTTTAAAAATGATCTCACAATAACGATTGTTACGTTTCTAATTAGTTCTTTCCTTGCTACCTGTTCACTCACACTTTTATTTTTCTCCCTCTAGCAGCTTTCGATCTGTTTCCCCCTTTTCCTCTGTTGCTAGATCTCGCAACTATTTTTTGTGATGTATTTTTTTTCGCTATTCCTAACATACAATGCTCTACATCTTTCTCTGTTACTCTCATATCTCTCTCTCTCTCTCTCTCTCTCTCTATTCTCTTTCCCATTCTCCTTATCTCTCTCTCTCTCTCTCTCTCTTCTCTTTGCCATTCTCCTTATCTCTCTCTCTCTCTCTCTCTCTCTCTCTCTCTCTCTCTCTTTCTTAATAATATGGTTTGCTGTGTCTTTTCATTTTCATAAAAAAATCAGATCTGCCTCTTCTCTTTACCCCTTCCCTCCCCTTCACTCTTCCTCCTCATCTCTCTCTCTCTATCTCCCACTTCCTCCCTCTCATTAAGCTTGCTTCAACAGATTCACCTGCTGGCGCGGGGGTATAGCTCTCCTGTTTGTTAGGATTCGTAACCCTAGCCCAAAGCATCGGTTTTAAGGTTTATTAGGTATAACCATAAAACACTTTATCGGGTTTCCCCTTTACTTACGTTAGTTTGAACGTTTTGCTTGTTTTCAGCTGTTCCTTTTACTCAAGCATGAGCCTCTTACAGTTATTCATGTATCATGTGAAGTTTACATAATATCAGGTTACAAAATAAATGTAGGTCTATAGACTGGAGGTAATGGCCCAATATTCATAAAGCAATCATAGTACCTTACACGTTCATTTTTTTGGTTAGACAATGTATATGGCTTTTGATAACAGCTGCTGTGTTGTATAATAATATTGAACTGCGAAAGGGGAACCTTTTCCTACCTAGCATGCGATAACTTATCATTTTATGCATTTTTTAGGGAAGTCATGCACTGAAGTTCAAGTGTCAAATTAGCCAGGGGAAGTCGATATCTCTTAAATTTCCAGAATCGGAGTTTTATAGAAAAATAATAACGATGAAAGAGAACAATAATAACATTAACCACCTAACAACAACAACAATCACTAAGACCACAACTGCAACAACAACAACAACAACAACAACAACAACAACAACAACAACAACAACAACAACAGCAACAATATCCACAAAACAACAACAACTTCATGAACAACAATAATAATTTTAATATTAACAGTATAACGAATGATAACAAATCTGATGACGAAATTGAGATTGAACAACGGAATCAGTATTATAACGAAAATTTGTAATACATAATAACACTAGCTTTGTTGTCTCCATGAACATAACACACTTTTAGCATGATTGTGCGTGGAAAATGTGGAAAACCTACTCTATAGATTTAAACTCTTTTATAACCCAGGGATTTTGAGTTTTTTAAACGGCTTTTTAAACGAAAGTATTGATCAACAAGATCTTTCAAGCAGGCTATGCTGTGACTAGATCAATTAGGAAGAGCTAAAAGCTAACTTTTGTTTCCTAAGCTGGAGTGAACAAAATATAAGCTCGATCTGCTTACCTAATACATTTTCCCTTGATGGTCCGTAGATCAAAAGTTCACATCTAGAGAGCATTGTAAGTGAACTCAGCCGAGTAAGTCATTCAACACTCACCCCCATCATTTAGAAACGACAAACATGATTACACATCAAGGTGACTGAGGCTGTCTGAGAAGATTTCTGGGTGAGCAAAACACTTCACTGCGGTTAGAGTCAGAGTCAGAGGCTGTTTGTCAGCTGAAAATAGATGGAGCTGTTGCTGAGATGGGCAGGTAGCCAGATGGCAAGTTCTTTTCAAACAATCGTAAGCATTCGTGGAAGAAGATAAAGTGTGTGCAGCCTTGATGGATGAAAATGTTAAGGTTTGGTTGATTTCTTGATCGGAGAATTTTCGGTTCGGTGCTTTGCGAGAAACTATTTGAATGTTCTATCTATATCTAACGAAAACGGAGAGTAAATATGTTGTTATGAAAATGCTAATGAGAATCAAGTTACAAAAAGAAGAATGTAGGAAGCTGACTGCTTTGTTAGATGAAAGCAAACGATTACGGTCCCTGATAAGCTAGATATGATAGGCTGGCAAAAAATATGTTCAGTTTTGATTGTAGGAATTAATCATCGCCAAACAAACTCTTTAAAGGGTTTACTTTTTTATAGTTTTGTCGAGTGGACCAAAACAGGTTATTTACAGTTTGGAAGAATAGAGAGAATGTAGCGCTTCGAGCTAAAGCAACTTTTTGAACTCGTGAGGCAATCAGGTGAAATCCTCCCTCCTCTCATCATCTTTATTCTTTGCCCCCCCCTCCCTCTATTTTCACAGTTATTAATCTGAGTCCATTGTTCCTTTCCAGTTTCACACAACTCTTCATTTACAAAATATTCAAAAGCATTAAGTGATTATCTCGCACGGTTCTTCAGTCTGCCCCTTTTCTTTTCCTCGAGGGATAGTAGTTTCGTTTTATTTGTGACTGCTGCCACATGTTGTTATTCTACTCCTACCTATCTGTTGATCTGTGTAACCTTTTAGGACTTCACTTCCTACCTGTCTGATCAAATCACTTTGTCTGGGGAGAATCTCCCTGACTTGTTATGTTCAGGACTTTGTT
Source organism: Elysia chlorotica (assembly GCA_003991915.1). Taxonomy (NCBI): domain Eukaryota; kingdom Metazoa; phylum Mollusca; class Gastropoda; family Plakobranchidae; genus Elysia; species Elysia chlorotica. Next base: position 279,599 of record RQTK01000295.1, read on the forward strand.
GCCCTGGATGATAGGCGGGTTTGAATTTTCTACTTTGTTATTCTGAATCGTCAAGTCCCTGTTGAAACCGTCAATTTTAATGGTGTGTTGGTCAACGAAGATCTCGTTATGCGATATGTTTAGACGTTGTAATTAGAATATACAATAGTAATGTCATAATAAAGACCTTTGTAAGAAATAACAACAAAAACAACATTCAAACAAGCAACAAACGAACAACGTGTTTGTACTGAACGACTTGTGCCATTTTGTTTATTGCCTTGCCTGCGTCCGTTTCTGTCTGACTTTCCGCCTGTCTGTGTGATTGTCTGTGTCAATGTCTGTCTGAGAACATTAGTTTGAAACGTTCAGAATCGGTTAAAGCGCCGGGGGATGTTAGGTCAGAGCGCCTGCCATGATCACCACTGTACATAAACTTTGTACGTTGCCTTGAACTGTCGGTAGGTGAGTTTACATCCTCACCACATCCTCACCTTTTTAGTTCGATCTGTCTCAAACAGATTTCAAACCTGATGTCTAACCACGTGAACAAATAAACGAAAAGCTTAGATGGATAGATTGATTGTAAGCTTAAGCATCCTTTTTGCTTTTAGAAGGCGACGACCTTGTAGAGAAAAAAAGGTAGCTGAGGATGTTCGTGACTTAACTACTAAATAGTTGACGCCAGCTTTCTTGAATATGTTGCGTTGACTAGACCAATGCTTTTTTCTTTTTAACAGTACGACTCTTTGAAGTTTGCTCGATCTTCAAGATCAAAACTAACAGCGGGACTGAGTCCAATCCCGACAACCAGTTTAAGAGAAAGCTTTTTCGCGTTCTGGCCGCGTTTGTCTGGCAGAATGAAAATTCACGCGCAACTCCCAGCCAGCGAGTTCTGTCTTTTAACGTTTGAAACAGAAAAAAGAAATTGCTCTGTCCAGACGGGCGCCTTGAGAATACGAGGAGGAAAGATTACTTAACTGCCACAGTAAAGAAAACTGGCTCCATGGAAACTAATATTGCAGCTCTGAATTTTCTTATCTATTTTTCTTTCTGCTTCAGTGGTCAGTTTACACCCTCCTCTTAAACAGATCGAAATCTTTCTTTCCCTCCCCCACTGTGGCTCTTTGCCCCTTTCTTCCTCTCTCTCTCCCCACTTTCTTGATAGTACGTTTCACTGTATGTCCATTATATCCTCTACCATCACTCTGTTCCTCCCTGTCTCTCCTTTTTTCTCCCTTCTCCCACTTTCCAATGGACCTAACAACCTTGCTGTCTTTCACTGAATTATGTGTTTGTAAGCACCGGGTACTTAATCTCTTAAAAGCAAAAACCTTAAATGGAAGCTACGCTGTCTCCTCGGACTAAAGAGACAACCTCATCACATCAGGGCGGACATTGTAAGGACCGCGCTCTGAACAATGGAAGTCACTCACTTTCAAGGCCCTCTGTGTTAACCCCCTGTGAAATATAGAAATTGGTTTTCCGTATGGTTTGAACCGGTTTAAATTTGCTTATAAGAAATCTGGACTTTAAAACCATTCCAACATGAACACTAATAACTTGGTGGGTATCATGTTGGTTCTGGTATATGCAGGCATTTAGACTCCTTTCATTATGGTAAAAAAAAACCAACAACAAAAATGCTATCGTAGCAACTTCTCTTTACTTTTTATGGCTAAAGGAATTTTACCTTAAACTACTCGGGCCATTTTGAAAACTACATGTATTTAGATCTATATTTGAATATCCCCAACGAAACGATAAATTCATCGTGCGCGATGTACTGAGAGATTCGATGGAGAAGAAGGGACTTAACGTTAGATTTTTTTCAAGCGTTTAACATTTTTAATTACCGCTTTTTTACCTATTGTGTGTGTCTTGGCTTAAATCTTTCTCGATTAATTTTTCACTGTCTTCTACACACACACACACACACACACATACACACACAGACTGTCCTCTCTCGTTTTGAAAATATACCTTTGGTTTTTGTGTCTACGTTTGAGCAGTGCACCACTTGGCTGATGAGAAAAACCTGTCATTTCGTTGAATGTTCGGTACAGTGCGAACCTCGTTTTATGAATGCCATTGACAGATTCTTTCGCCTAATTTAGTAATGTGTTTGAACCGGCTCACTGTATTAGTGTTGGCAGGGAGTCAGCAACACTGAAGCCTGACGCAAGCCCAGCAGCCTGTCCCGGACAGCCAGGCCCGGAGCCCGGGTCACGGAACCTGATTAAATTTTAAAGCGCTGGGAGGCCTGGGATAAGCCCGGCTTCAGTTCAACCTTGGTCTTTTCGTCTTCTATGCCGTGGAAGAGTTGTAGCTTTCACTCGCATACGTAACACTGTTCAGTGTTGATTGGCAACAACCTTTCAGTAAATCACAAAGAAGTGATTTTCACTATTATCGATTCAGAACTAACTAGTGAAATTTCAATCAGTATTAGCAGATACATGTTGCATTTCTAAACTTTGTGAAAGAACTGCATTGATCCCCCGCGCATGTCACACTTTTTATTGATTCCAACCTTCCGGTCGAAAAAAAGTAGAGATTTTTTTTTAGTATTATCGGTTCTTAATTAGTTTTGAAAAGAGTTTAATCAAATCCTTACTGTGACTGTCATTACCACAATATCTATAGTTCCAGTTTTTCAAGAAATCGAGTCTGATGTCGTTACTTACTAATCAAGACATATGGTTGGATTTTGGCAAAATCCGTAGCCCAGCTTAGAGGGGTTTTCTTCATAATCATCACACAGGCATCTCTCTCTCTCTCTCTCTCTCTCTCTCTCTCTCTCTCTCTCTCTCTCTCTCTATCGCTATCTCTCTCGCACCTAATTTTCCTTTGTTAAGTGAACCTCTCAGCGTACTCCTTTTTCTTTAAATCCTTTAATGAACTCACGCGATGGGGTAACGAAGCTTAGCCCAGACAAGCTCAGACAACACGTTAATTTGGCTGTGATTAGCCCATCTCTACGGGCTATACCGTCATCATGCGTTTTTTCGTGATTGCGAAGACTTGATGATGGCACCCCGACTGATGCCTTGGACGCCAGACGAACTCAAGGACTGTCTTGAGGGGGCGATTTCACTTAAGGAATCATGGAAGTTGAAACTTTTGGCATTCAAGAACCCCCAGTCTTCCTCCTTCAATCAATGGCCAAATTGCTTTTAGTTTAACATTTCTATAACATAATAAAATATAATTTATATTGTATATATAATCTGCATAAAATGCGAAATGCGAAAGCACTGCATTATTTTCATATTGTGAGCGGAGAATTTTTTTTAAATATTGTGAGGCGGTACAGTGTTTCTTATCCTATAAACAGTATATATAAACAAACTACAAACTATGTTGCAATTAGTGTGTCAAAGTGAGCTAGTTGGCTTTGTGATTGTTAATCGCTGGTTTTAAGTAGGCTAATAGGCTGAGAGGAGAATGGTTCTTTTTTATTACTCTGTCCTAGTTATACTCTACTATCAAATGTCACTCGTATAATTATTGCAACGCTTTCTTTTACTTTGTCGAAACTTTTGAATTCTCATTAGGTGAATTAGCCTTTCAAGCATTCATATTCTTTATGCATCTCTCTATCTCTATCTTTCTCCCTCTCTCCCTCTCCGTTCCTCTCTGTCTGTCTCTCTATCTCTCCACCACGCCAGACACACACATACACATACATGCTCGTCATCTCGTCATTCCTCACACATCCTCACTGTCTTGCTCGATTGCATTGTAAATAAACGACAAAAAGCAAAAAAAAAAACCCCAGCAAAAACACTTTTTTCCCCACCACTGTATCCCCATCCTCTTCTCCCTCCTCCCCCCCCCATCCCCCTCCCCACCCCCAGTTGGCATTGAACGTGCCCGGGGCCAGTAGCGGAGTGTCGAGTCGACACGCGGCGACAATGCCACCAATTTCCGTCTGCCTTGTATCTCAATCGAACATGATTTTCTAGCCCTTTTATCTATTTTATTCTTTGAAGGCACTGTTGATCACGTAAAGAGTGAGAAAAAAAAGAAAACCATGCAAAAGAAAAAAAAGGAGACAGTAGGGATTGGTGTGAGGGAATAATATTATTGAATGGTGAGTACTGCGGGCGAGGGGGAGTCCTGTGCTGTATAATGGTTTGGAGATGACATTCCGTCGCATTACGTGTGGCCATCTACAGGAAAAGAAGTTCTCTAAAGGAGTGAGTCTACGGCCCTCCTGATCTGCCTTGTCTGTCTGTCTGTATGTCTGTCTGTCTCTCTCTCTCTCTCTCTTTCTCTCTCTCTATCTCTCTCTCTCTCTCTTGCTCTCTCTCCCTCTTGTCTTTCTGACACTGGTTCTTTCAATTTGCATCCCGGCTTTGTTGCTCGATGCCTGTGTTTCGATTTGTCCCTGGCCCTTCCTATTAATTTTCAGTTCATTTCTTTCTTCATTTAGCTGTCTCGTATATAGCAGCACATACAATTGCCATACATCAGTATTGGGGCCCGTTGCTGACGTTGGGCGTTAAACCAACTCAACTCAACTCCACTACCCTTTTAAAAAAAAATCTTATTCCTTACTTCCTTTAAAATGAATCCTAACATTACTTTTAAATATTATGGTACTTTATATTCGTCCCTTTTCTTTTCTCTTGGTCTATAGGTATTACTCTGTCTCCCCCATTCTCTCTCCCTCCCTCCCCTCTTTCTCTCTTTTTTCTCTCTCTCTCTTTTTATTTCCTCTCTGCCTGTCTACCCACCCTTTCGCCTTCTTATCCCGTTTTCTTTTTTTCCCCCTCCCTTCTTTCTCTCTCCATCTGCTTGTATGTCTTTGTCCGTCTATCAATTTTTTCTTGTGTAGGCACCCTCTTTTCCTCCCAATCCTACCAAGGGATTAGGAGCTCAGGGAAGCCAGCCCATTTCTCACTTTGTCAAGTCCCCACTTTGCATGCTAACGTTATAACTTGCCAGTTGAATTGATTGAATTAGTCGATGGCTTTTTGCGGGTGTTTCTTTACGTTCTTCTCTTTTCCCTTTTCTCTGTGTGTGAATGTGAGAAGCAATTTATTTTCTATTCTTTCTTTTATAATTTGCGTCTTTAAGGGGTTATCTTTTCAATGTCAATATTTTTTTTATAGATAGGCATCCCCACCCTTTTTCTGGTCTTAATATCTATTGTACATTTTTTTGCTTCATTTTCCCATTGTATTTCTTGAGGCCCACCCTCTAAGGTTTAATAATTTTTTGCTTAGTAAAACCCACTTATCTCTGGAACTTCTTTGTATGCTGTTTTTGATGTGGTAGTGTTTCATACCAGCGCAATATAAAAAAAGAAATATGTCATCTATTTGACGGGATCAGCAACATTTTTGATAGAATCCTGTCCTTTTAGGAAAAATAAAATAAGAGCATGTCTCTAGCTAGTGAGCTTAAAGAACTCTTTGGATGTCTAATTCTTTGTTCGCAAAGAAGCTTATTTCCGCTCGAAATAAGCTTCAATGTATTGAGTGAATCAATACAGCAGAATTCTTTTTAGTTAAATCGTGCATTTTTTCTTTGTTTCTGGAAGAAGATCTTAGGATGCGTTACTCCTATTTTTCAATGCGTATAGGGCAATCACATAGTTGGCTTCCTCTAGGTGCTCGCCTTCTTCAAGACACCTGTTGTGTACTTGCGATTCTTTTTTTCTTGTGTCTCCTTACTCTCCTCTAGTCTTGCGCAACGCACGTTTGAAGCCTGATCTGCCACTGGAAGCAGAAACCGGGCCCCACTGTTGATATGTAGTCAGAGGCAGCAGGGCATTGTTTATAGTGTATGGAGCCGGAATCTCCGATACCCGTAACTAGTACACCTGGCCAGAGCGGTGCAATGGTTATACATTCTGTGCAAAGACAAAGAGGCTAAGAGCCCAGGCAGTTTTCTAGAATCACTATATAAGTAATGTAATGTCGCATAAGTGCCCATTAGAGCGTGCCTCTGGAGGATATTATATTGCATACCTGTAGGCATAAACATTAAACACAACGTGTGGCAGTCCCCCAACTACTTGTCATCAAAGATCAATCTTTTTGGGATCCCTCTTTGTCTTGTGAAAAGAAAGTCATATTGATAATGTTGAATCGTACGATTTTTAGATGTTTGTTTTTCTCTTTTCTTTTGTTTTTCTACTACTTCCTTGTTGCTTTTAAATGGTGATATCTGGTTGCAATTGAGATATTTTGACGAAAAATGAATTCTTCTTTGAAACAAACGACAAAAGAGTCGGCACCTATGGCTTAGGTTATAAAGTAGAAAGCTCGATGCAGGAGCTTGATGTATAAACATTCTTACACTAAGGGAGAACACCCACTGCTAACCAGTCTCAGTTGAACAAATGTCATTCTGAATGCAGGATAGGGCAATAAAAAAAAATCGACTTTGATACTCTAGCTCGCAACGTTATTATTTACACAAAAGTGTCTAGTGCACAGGTTACGTATTGATCGTCAAGCTTAGACCAACCTAAGGAGTTTTGATTCGATGTTGGAAAATTATTTGTGTAGTTAATGGCTATGCCTTTCCTGGCAGTGAAAATATAAACATATCCACCCCTTAACAAAATAACCATGATCATAATTCTCTCCACTTGTCCTCTGTGTCCGCAGGTCTGACGCCGGACGAGAGCGCCGTGTCCCCCATCATGTCCGCCAGATCCACCAGCCCAGGGCGCGCCTACAGCTACGGCTCCGACGAGGAGTCCGAACAGAGGGTGCCATTGAAGCACCAGCACCACCTGCCGCCGCAGCAGCAGCAACAGCAGCAGGGCGGTCTCCACCACCACATGCTCCACCACCACCACCCTCACCCCCAGCAAGACCGGGTGGTCTACGACCCGCCATGGGAGCACATCAACTTTGACCAGCAGATGAGGTCGGCGCAACACAACCAACAACAGAACCAACAGCAGCAGCAGCGGTTGGGTTCCTCGGGTGGTCCAACAACCACTTCAGAGAGCGATGAGGATAACAATAGACACATGCAAAGATATAGTCAAGCGGGTAGGTAAAACTGAGAATTTTGTAGATAGTCTGCGTTAAAATGTTTGTTTACAGCTCCGCTTCACGTGTTAATTCAAGATGCTGGGCTATCGTCGGCAGTCTGATTTGTGCAGTACCCTCCCTAAAGATTTTTGTACGGCAGTGAAAAATTATTTACTAGATTGTATTGGGACTTTCATTTCAAGGCTGTAGACGTACACATGTCATGAAAAGATCTAAAAGCGACACTTCTGAAATAATCAACGTATGTGCAAATTACAGCGATATCATATATTTTTTTATTAATATACCTTACTAGAACTTATGTAAGGAGATCCAAAAAATATGATTCAACTTGATAATTGACAATCTTTGTAATAATGAAGTTCTGGGCTGCTCCCTAGAGACTAGTCAAACCTAACAAAATTCCACTGAGTGAAATGCAAAGACTGAATTTCAGATCAGCAGACGTAACCAGATCACTTGTGTTTATGCTGCGTATGTCTATAGTACACACACTTCACAAAATCACTGTTATCAGGACATCTAATACATTCCGACTGGACACAATTATGGACATTTTCTCCTCATAATTTTGTAAATACTTTTCTCTGCAAATCTTTGTCGGAAAAAATAATAACAATATGATGATGATGATGATAATAATAATAATAATAATAATAATAATAATAAGAGAGAGAGAGAGAGAGAGAGAGAGAGAGAGAGAGAGAGAGAGAGAGAGAGAGAGAGAGAGAGAGAGAGAGAGAGAGAGAGAGAGAGAGAGAGAGAAGAGAGAGAGAGAAGAGAGAGAGAGAGAGAGAGAGAGAGAGAGAGAGAGAGAGAGAGAAGAGAGAAGAGAGAGAGAGAGATGACGTGTAAATTTATAATTTTTTATCACAAGAAATTAATTCGGACAGCAGATCATGTCCGTATAAATAGAGAAAACTTTGAAAGATATGAGGAATCGGGCTGCCGACATGCGTGGGAGTGTGGTGGAAGCGGCCACAACGGCTACAGAATCAAGTCTAGAAGGGTCCGACAGTAGCTGGCCCGATCGGCGTGTGTACTCACTTCTTCTTTCGGCCTTAGAGATCGATATGGAAGAGAGCGCCTCCCAAAGGGCCCCTTCTCCCCCTCCTTCAACGTGCACAGAGTAACGGGTGGGTGGTACTGGGTGGGGAGGCCGATAGCCGGCTGCTCTACAGTTTTACGTCGTCTAAGCTCCACAAGGCAATCTTGTAAGAGTCCAGTGTCCTGCTACTGCTAGTGGTCGATATACACAAGAGGGAGGAGAGAGGGGGAGAGAGGAGCATAGACTTGACAGTGAGGATCACTTTGCAGTTTGAGGATATATATTAGAAAAAAGGGGGAGGGGGAGGGAAGAGGGATTAAAAACAACAACCCACCAGTTGTAAGAAGGATAGAATTATGTCAGTGCAAAGGAAATGTCATAAGACTTAACCATATAACATATTTTAGAACACAATATTCCAAATTTTCAATGAGAGCAGTCCAATTTTGTAACATTGGGATTCTTCTTCAACATCTGAACGCACATAAACTCGAACATCTGGACCTTTTAGTGTCTCTCTCTCTCTCTATTTATATCTCCCTGTCTCTCTCTCTCTCTCTCTCTCTCTCTCTCTCTGGATAGAATGCCTCATGGAACGACTTTTACTTTCAAAAAAAAAATAAACGAAAACTTTTTCTTGAGGATTGCAAAAAAAGCATGTACTAGTGCGTATGCAAGAGCAAAAGGGGGATACATAGAGGAAGATGAGAAATGATAAGAAAAGGAAGAAGAAGAGAGCTAGAGCTATCTACATACATCAGCTAGAGAGGGAGAGTGAGGAAGGAGAGATACAGAACAAAAAAGAGCGAGAGAAAAATATTTAGATTTGAATTAGTAAAAAATGAAATAATGAGCTTTAGCCAAAGACAATTAGAGATATGCAAAGTGTAAAAAAAGGATTACCCCCCCCCCCCCTCTTTCCGCAAACAGAAACAAAAGAACCCACTCTGGAAAAAAATTACAGTATAAAAATATCTACAAAAATAACCAACTCTAAACAATAGTGACATAAACGTAAAATATAGTTTTTATCAATGTGTGCGTGTGTCCATGTGAACTGAAATATTTTGGCTAAAGAGCGAATCAAAGAGATGGAAAAAGCCTTCAAGCGTTTAATGTTTCTTTCCAGTCTCGAATATTAACGTTCTAATAATGCGTGTTCCTGCTTCTGAAGGGACAGATATTGAGAGAAAGGAAAGGAATGGCTGTTTAATTTGTCTGCGAATCGGAATCTTAGTGAAACTTAGGGGACACAAAAATCACGGAGAGCAAAAGTGATCTACGAATCCATTTTATTTGTGTAAATCGGGAGCTGGGATCGGGATCGTGGAAAGAGGGGCACTGAGAAAATAGCAACTTTTTGAGTTAGATTAAGATTGATCGACATTTCGACATTTCCTGACCCCTGCTCACTCGCTTTCTCTGTTCCCTCTCTCTGAAAGTAACAGTAGTTGTAGAAAGCCATGCCCTGCCCACCCCCAATATCAGCTCTATCTATCTATCTATCTATCTATCTATCTATCTATCTATCTATCTATCTATATATCTATCTTTGTATCTCTGTCTGTGTCTGTCTCTGTCTCTGTCTCTGTCTCTGTCTACCCCCCCCCCTTTTATATCCATCTCTCTCTTTTACCACCATCTCCCTCTCTCCTAATCTCACTTCCTTTTAAAGACAATTTCTATTAAAACGTTTCACTTCGCCATTTAACTTTCCTTTGTTACCGCAAACGTGCTTCTTTAAGAGTTAAAAATAAATAAATAAAAAAGTACGGAAAAGTGAAGACAAAGCAAAGCGTGATGAAGAATGCCAAGACAACGCGAAATCCCTTTCTACTGCCGCTTTACAACACGGGATATGCCAACTGATTTGGCTTGCCCAATAAAATTAACTCCCAAAAAGTTCCAAATGACAGACGCATCCACCCGGCGTTTGCCTCTTTTTCAACGCTTGGTCCAAAAGCTGCAGCCAGCTTGGCCGGCCGTCTTGCCCACTCTTTCTCCTGCTATGTTTTGTTATGTCGTTTTTTTTTTCTTTTTTCCTCAAACATCAGACCAGGACTCCAAGAGACTGCCTGTCTTTGCCCCCACTTTTTTCTTTTTTTTCCATCAAAGGTCAACTGTTACACTTAATTGTAGCGGGCTTCGTGAGCAAAATGTTAGTGTTGCCAAATTGATCTTGGAGCCACCCGTGCTGACTCATTCAATCTGTTGCGGGCTTATATGCCTTTCGCCTCTCTCATTCCAAAGCTTAGATTTTTACCCCTCCCGCTACCCCCCCCTACTCCCACTTTTTATGTGTTATTGTAAATGAACCAATTGTGAGTGTGTATCTTTTAATATACCCCCCCCCCCAGCTTTGTTCTTTTATTACCTCCTCCCCCCTAGCTTTGTTCTTGGTTTGTCAAAACACACATCAACACACATCTTGAGCTCTGCATTACTCATCGTTCTCTTTACTACAGTTTGCACCATAGCTAAACCGCTATCTATGTCAGTTGGCCTGTCTAACCGCCGTGTTTATAGTTCATCATATAAATATTTTCTCTTATAATTTTGTCATTAAACATCCACTGAGTTTATCTTTCACTTATGCGTTTCTCTGTTTTCTTTTAATTCCATTCTAAACCTTGATCATTGTTGTGGCGTTTGATTTCCATGTGGGCCATCCTATGAGTTTTCAGTTTTAGATTATGAATCTAGGTAAACCATTTCAGTCCTAAAATTTTCCATTTCGACAATGATCCAGGCGGTTTCCTGTTTTAATCTCAAACCGTTAAATCCTGTCCAAACTTTTCGATCAGATGTCCTGTAAACGAAAAACCTAATCTGAATTTAACCATACTTAACAAAAATTTAGAGGCATCATTTAACGGACTTTGCATTCAGTGCTGTTAAACTCTTCATTAATAGTTTTTATTGTGCCATCCTTATCTTTTTTACGGCGGTGAACAGTGTTCAGACCTCACGACATCCATGGACATGTTTGGTGGCCTGGTCCCATCTATTGTCCAAGAAATATGCTGCGACCGTTGTCACTGCGCCACGCGTCTTGTCGGGAGAAAATGTCCGAAGCAGTAAACACAATTTTACAGGACGCGTATGAGTCAGCTTTTAGAATGCGACCAACAGACATTGTCGCATAAAATACGGATGCCTCATTTTATGGGGGAACACTTTAGAAATTAGATGTCTCCTCCCTGGTCCGAAACTTGTGCAGGAAACGTCCTTTGAAAGGTCTTATGTTGCGGTGGTTATAGCTATTTGGAAGGTCCCTCTAGTCCTCGACTAAATCACTGCTACATTTCTACTTCTTGTGAATTTGGTTTTGTATTTACCCCCCCCCCCCCCGCCCCTATCTCCCCCTACAAACACAAAGCAACAAACAGAAATATTTTGTCTTCGAAAATCCGTAATGAAAATAGTTTTACTGGATTTTTTCGTTTAGTGAGAAAGCATATTTGTTGCAATCATAATATTTTTCTTTTTTGAAGCAGTTCTTTTTCTCATCAGCCACAGGATAGCCCCGGCTAAATGACATAGTTCTAGCGTTGCAGTACACACTCTGGTTCTAGTCTTCCAGCGTTATATTATTTTTTATGCTTCACAAAAACCCTACGAATTATTCCTGATGGTTATCTTCATCATTATTAAAAAGACTTTTCAATCCCTTACTAATGCCACCATTGTGATGATATCAAACTCCTCCAAATCTCTTTGTGTGTACATGAACAGAAAAACGTGATATTTACATAGTTAATATTTCCCCTTCCGACAATCTCGCGAGAAAGGTCACGCAGAGACTCCAGCGCTCCAATTACACTGCCGAACTTCCGGTATCGGACCCCCAGGTGAAAGGTTAAGCTCCTTGAAAACATGATAGGTCCAGGTAAGGTTTATCCATGAAGACCAGGGACTGACAGGGAGTGAAGGCTTCGGATCGCGATGCCCTCCAAGTGTCTATACAGTGAACATTTTTGTGTGTGTGAGTTTTTCCAGAACATGTAGCATCTAGACTACTAGAAGATATAGATGTAGAACAAAAAACCATCCATTGGGTTTGATGGATGTGGAAAGACTCGCAAAGATGGAGCCTTCTTATGAGGAGTAAAAGACTAAGAGTATTTTTAATACCCGAACCGGGGGGTCGGAGGGGGGAGTGGGGTCGGTGTATTTTGGGCTTTTCATTTTTGCTTTGAAGCAAAATATTTATACCGAATATTTAATATTAAAAAAAAAAAGAACAGCAAAACCTGTAAGAGAGGAACGTGCGAAACATTTTGTTTTTTCCTAGTTCGTAACGTAGTGGCATCTTAAAACAAAAAAAAATTAAGGCACAGTATGCGTAAAGTCATTTGGTATATATATATATAGTTCTCTGTGATGATGTTTATTTTGGGACAATGCTTTTGCAAGTTTTCATTATTGCCCCTACTTGAAAGTAAATGACATTCGCTGTTGTTATTGTAACCAATATCTGTCTGATATAACTCAGAAGCCATTAAAATCGTTTTCTGAAAATTCTCAACTCTCATCACCACGATCGCTACCACTATCACTTCCACTTCCATCATAAATGGTCAAATTATCAGAGAACTGAAGGCGTCCGGGTGGAATCTTTCTCTTAATCTTCCTACCCCCCCCCCCCTAACTCGTGCACTTTGTCTCTGAAAATATGCAGATCAACAAACCTTCTTTAGGACTCTTGAGTACTTTCTCAGCGCGTAAAAGACATATACAAGAGAGGGAAAAGAAAAGAAAGAGAATATCAATCGGCGTCTGTAGATCTTGTCTGATAATCGTCCGTGGTTTACATGGCTCTGAAAGATCTCAGGTCTTCAGCTATTGAAACCGATTCCCCTTTATCTTTCCCCTTCGCTGGCATTAGTGTCACTTTACTGCCAGCCCGTGAGAATCTTGTTTTCTTTTTCTTCTTTTCCTCACTTTGCTTCGGTCGTGATAGGGTTGATTTGCGAATAAATAAAGCATAGAGATACAACAGGTGTCAACGGGCTGTTTCGTCGAAGAAGGTTTGTTTAAAGAATTATGATCATCATTAGAAAAATGAATACTTCCTTTTGGCCTAATATTGGGTAATTTTAAATCTCAGATTAGGACAGGAAACTAATTAATTGTAAATGCTTATCCAAAAATAATACTCTTATTTCACCAATCTGTATCAAATTTGTCTTATTTTCAATAACTTGATATATATTAAGTCCGAACCGCAATCTCACACATTTGTTTGAGATTATAAAAATGTTTTTTTTATTTATAAATTAGACCGGATTTGAACGCATTCTTTAAATGTGCTCTCAAGTATGAACGCTAAGTTTATCCTTAAGAACTAGACGTACCATTTACACCATCGACCCATCGCTCAAGTTTATCTGGAGACTAACTTGGCCCACTCAGTGGACATGGTGGTTTTTAGGAATATACCCAGACTGATAATATACTTCCCCGTCTGTCAACAAACAAACAGATTCGTATCGCCTTTAATATGTCCGTCTTTGACCTTCTAAGACTGACTCTTATATTGTTTAACCCACGGAGAATTTTTGCAGATAAACGTGGGCGAGATTAAACAAAAATCACCGGAAGCTTCGAGTTTGTTTTCATTTTTTTGGCGTGCTTTGCCACGGAAAAAGAATCCACCATATTGGACTGCGCTCTTTTTCTCTATTCCAGTGCGTTCATAAAATAAAACTTGCTTTATGTTCATGGAAATTTTGAATGGGTATCTAGACTAGACCTATATCTCGGCAAATCTCGACTGGTTTCGGTCTCTAGGCTGCGCTGTGTTATGTGGAACACACCACGGATATTTGACAGTTGACTAACCGTGTAGATGTAAACATCTCTTTTTGTTTTGAAAAACTACCAAGGGGCTCTATCTAAACAAAGAGTTAAATGTGGGTGAGGAAGGTTAGGTTGGCTTGAACGGAAGTTTACCTGAGTTCTTTTTTGTATACTTATAGCGTAATGGCAAGGGGTGGTTAGTATTTAAAATCAACCGTTCTAACCACTAAACTGCCTTAAGTTTTGAATGAGATAGATGTTCAATTGTCTTCGTATTTTGCTTTCTTTTATCATAGTATTTTCCCCAATACATTTTCTTAGAAAATGTGATTCCACGTTTATATCATACTGCACATTGAGGTCGCAATATATAATCATAATACACGACATTGATAGAAATATAACCCACATTATATCATTCAAAACTATTAATATTGCGTTTGAAATTTTGTATCATTAATGTAAGTAAAAACGACATTATATCGATTTTTTAGAAATAGAAAAGAACAATTTAAAAAAGGAAGAATTAAAAATTTCGATCATGCTCCTCTAGTACGAACTTCGTTGAATGAATGACTCAGAATTGAAAAGAAAAAAAAGAAACGGGGTAGCAGGAGCGGACCAAATTGAGTGGATTGGGACTCGGCACAGGTTCATGAATGATAGATCATCTCGGCCCATAGCCCTCGGTCTTTGCCACGGCATCAGGCCATTGTTTTCCGGGCCTTGTACAGAAACTAACGGCGGTAAAGTCGTAAAATTAGAAGGAACAATTGGGGAAGAGAGAGAGAGAGAGAGAGAGAGAGAGAGAGAGAGAGAGAGAGAGAGAGAGAGAGAGAGAGAGAGAGAGAGAGAGAGAGAGAGAGAGAGAGAGAGAGAGAGAGAAAGGAAGAGAGATGGGGATGGAGAGAGAGGGAGAGAGAGAGAGACAAAGAGAGAGAGAGAGAGAGGGGAAGAGAGATAGTGAGAGCGAGCGAGAGAGAGAAAAAGGAAGAGAGGGAGTGAGGGAGAGCGAGAGAGAGAGAGAGAGAAAGAGAGATAGGAGTGAGGGAGAGCGAGAGAGACAAGAAAAGAGGCAGAGAGAGACACACAGAGAGGAGATTGAGATAGATTGACAGAGACAGAGAGAACATTCACATATTAGGTTGAAAGAATAAGGCGAGCGGGAAGACAGAGTAATGAAGTAAGAACACAGAAAGGCAAATAAAATATAACAGAGTTTTTAATAGTGATAGAGATAAGATAAATCGTCATTTTATATAATTCATTAATTGAAATCTGAATAGAGTCAATGCATATCCGGTTAGATGACTGTAAAAATAGAACGATGGGTGATATATACAGTATTTACAGTAACATGTTGTCTTTAGGTGGAAACTTTTCAAAGATAAAACAAGTAACGTCATCGAACTAATAAAAATGAATTTAAAATCAAAGTGAACTATGCCATAAGACGCTAAACAGCTCTGCGAGATTACATTGCTGGACCAGTAGGATACTAGGCTGAACAAAAATTACTTTCAATGTATCATTTTGTCCGTATGCTATGATATCCTGTCGTGTATATTTTATGCCTTCAATCGGTCTTTTAATTTCTGAATATTCGTTTTATCTTTTTTAAATCTTTTTTTGTTGTTTTATCCAAATTTTTTATTTAGTTATCCTATCTATCTTATTTACATCTATTTTTCAATCAATTAAGTATCAGCTCTTTTTTTTCACTCTCTTAACCAATCTATTATTTATGAATCGCGGATAGAGCTATATAATCGGAAATGTAAACGAAATAGGAAAACATTTATAATCAAGTACACCTATGTAGACTTTGAGGTCAGGGCTAGTTTGACAGAACTATCTTGGCGATCCACTGGACGAAAGTGGGTGATATCTTTATTACCTTCAGACACGGATTTTTCTGAACTCTAATTGGTTCCTAAGTCTTGGATAAAGTTATGTTTGGACGCCTATGCAGATTCCCTTACTACTTTCGGTTTCGTTGTGGCTATGGTCCCCATCACCACGAAGGCCTCTTGTGCCATTCAAGGCCATGACCATCTAAAACCGGCCGTGCCAGTCTGTCTGTTCTCCCGTCGGGACCTTCTTTCAACAGCCCATGATCGCTTCCGGCGGGCTGAGGGGGAGAGCATTCTGGAGCACCAGCTTATCGCGGCTGTCGATTTGGCGATGCGGCTCAGAGATTGCTGCAGGCGCGCCTTGTGGAGGAGATTGGGAGACACCAGGAGACCGACAGGCCAAACAGAGACCAGCGATATACTAGTACTCTACCACACTAGGTCTAGGATCCAGTAAAAGGCTATATCTGCTAAATGTTTGTTGTACTAGCTTCACAGGGGGTCCATGCAGGGGTCACGCCGAACAAATTGGGGAAACGACTGCTTATATATGGCCGTCGTGTATTTGACACCACCCGCATAGCAGGGCATACACGGTATTAACCGGCAGCTGTATAAAGCTTACGGAAAATCGGAAAGGGGTACTCTTACTAAAAACACACTTTTTGTGCACGTGTAAAACAATTCAATTATGTTTTTGAAAAAAATTTGTGTACGTCTTGTGAAAAGTCGGAACACTGGACGACAGCATCATAATTATACTTCACTTTACAAGTAAGTTTCGTCTAATTTCTATATTATTTGTAAAAAACAAAAACAACCAACAAAACATTTACGTTATCAATCTCGAAATGCACTAAAATGTCAGCGTAATCTTCTTCATTGGTCTTCCAGGCCTTGAAAACACTTCCCTTTATACGAACACGTATCCTCGTTCACCCCCGGGGGCTGTGCGATAATGCATGGAAACATGGAGAAAGGTGTTTTGGAAACCCGTCTGTACTGTGTCCCATCTGCCTGATTCTTATCGCCCGGGCACCACGTACATTTGGGTGCATCTGCAAGGCAGGCCTAGCCACAGGGCGATAATTGTGATAAAGTCATGGAGGCTCAGCTCGTTAAAGCCAGGGGAAAAGAGAAACATGGGATTGCTTTCCGAAAAAATACATTGTTTTGTTTGCTCTTATAATAGCATGTCAATTTTTAATTAAACCTTAGAGTTAAATAATTTGTATCTAACTTTAAATTCTTCAATGTTTCAATCAATCTAACCAAATATTTGTTTCTCCACTCATCCACCTGCCTGTTAATCTATATTTTCCATCATAAATTAATCGCCTTTTAGCAGCTTTATCTGCCTTTGCCACACTTTAATTAAGCCTTTCTTACTTATAGCTATCTTTTGTCATTTTCTACCTAAATCTTTATATTATTGTACCTAAGATCTACTTTTATATCTCCCCTCCAAATTCTAGAAAATGGGGAAATCGTCCTTTCAAATTTAAGACCCTTTCGTATAGAAAGCCTGACACGCCAGTGCTGCCTTACAACTCTCAAACTACAACTAACATAACGGTGATTACGCTGACCCTCATAACTAATACATGTTTTTCCCCCATCCTTATCGGTCGGCCATCTTTTCATGCTTTGTATCCACTCTTTCTCTTTCTTCTGAGACTACCGGATCTCTTGAGAAAAAAACAACACATGAAAACAACACGCTATTTCCAATTTTCACATAGCATAGGCGCATAATCATGAATAATTCATGTGGTTACGTCACAAGCACGTGACCGGCTTTCTCCCATGAGGAAAGACAAGTGAATGCGCCATCACATCCCCTGCGCGTAACCCATCAAGCTGCAGAACCGCGAGTTGTGCCCCCTTAGGCTCAGAGGAGAGGCCCAGTGGCTGAGCTCTGCGAGTCCGCCATGCTGTCAAAGGCTGTATGGCTTGCCGGGTAAATGGATGGGCAGAGGTCAAATCCCAGCAATGGCATCGGCTTGATCTGACGCCGAATGATATCTTGTTTGAAAAAGAAAAATTCAGACTACATTTTGAGATCGTCAACCAACAAGAGGAGGAAAAATGGTAGATTGGAAGTGGAAATAAGAGTAACATGACTTGACAATCCCATTCGGGGCGGGAGGGGGGAGCAAGTATGGGGAAGAGACACAAAAGAAAGAAAAAGAGCAAAATTAAAGGAAAAAAAATAAGAGTATATACGGGCGATGCAGAGATAGCTTGTAATGGCCATTTCGTTGCTTTCTTTTTTCATTCCCCCCCCCCCCTGAGAAAATGCCTTTAATCATGTTTTTTAAACGATAAAAAAACAACAATAAGATTGTTGGATCAAAGACTGGCCAAGTTTGTTGGTTGGTTGGATTCTTAACGTCGATCGACAGCAGAGCAACTAAGATATATGGCGGAGCGGTCCCAAAACTCACGTTTGATGGTTTTACGTACTGCCAATACCTAAAAAAAAGGGAATACAAAGTCTAACTATACCGACAACCACTAAACTAACCCATACACAATGATTAAACAAGTGAAGTACTACCAGTCTATAGGATATAGGGTGACAACCACACAAACAAACAGCAAGGCAAAAAAAAATCCTCCAAAATACGCTGAAATGTCTTAAGCGAGGGCCTCTTACATATTTTTGCCTATTTCCTTCATTTCCAACTCCTGGGATTCATTAGGGTAACAAAATGTTTCTTTCTGTTGCCAGGGACGCTGCCGATGCCTCCGCCCACGTTCCCGCCACCCCCGCCCCCTCCCCTCGAGGACATTCCACAGAGGAGCCCGGCGGCCGTCACCAGACAGCGGTTGGGCGCTGCCTATTCCATGGGTGAGTTCTTTAAAAAAATCTTCTACTGCTGTAATGTTTGGTTTAGTTTGATTCGTTGCTTTTTAACTTTCGTTGTCAACAACTATGCTATAGCAAAGATGGATCCCACTAGTAACTTCTTACAATTTGTCGTGCTTCCGCTCAGAGAAAGTACGGGGGTACCTTATCATGACTTCTCACTTCGTCTATACTAGAATAGTTCTCTAATAAAAAAGGTACATGTTTTTTTAGGGTTATCACGCACGTCCTTCGAGTTTTTGTTGACTATGCGTATGCATGTTTGTTTATGACCAAATACTATATGTGAGATATTACGCAAGGAAAATTAACAATTTCTTGTTCTACAAAAGAGTGTCCTTAGTTTCTCTTGGGTTTTGTGTGGAAACATTGTTTGGTCCATGCAAGAGCAAGGCAAAACCAGTAGTTTAAAGTGACTAAATCATATGTCTGTGCAAAATAGCCTTTTTAAAGTTATTGAACTGTGAGTTAGAATAAGAAGCGCTTCATACAAACTTTATACTAAGCAAATCGTTTTTTCCTGCAATATCTTTTACATAATACCGCGCCACATAAATTTATGCTCAAGAGCTGTACCTCAGATGTAAGGCAGCCCAAAAATCTCGTTGCACGCACAGAAAACAGAGAAAAAAAGGAACAAAATCACCCAGAAGGTAGCATTGTATTTACATCGGGACATTTTCTATAAACATATAGCCGGTAACGGGGCAAACACACAGGAGACCTTCCAAAGTCTTTGATTGGCTTTCTATAAACATGTTGGAGTCTTCAACGTTATTAGGCTTCTCTTCAGACTCAGGAAGCAGATGATCTCCCAGTCTTTTGGTACTGGCAATTATGCACCACTTTTTATGTTCAACCCTATCGGTATCATATAATCTCTAAGTGCGCTTTTTTTACTCTGAACATTTTTTGTTTGTTTTACTACCCTGTTTCCAACCATACAAGAAATACACCTCCTTACGTATATGCACAAAGTTCTCTACCCGCCTCGCCCCCCCCCCCCCCCATCCTCCCCTCTCTCCCTCCCCCCCCTCTCTCTCTCACTGTCTCTCTCTCTCTCTCTCTCTCTCTCTCTCTCTCTCTCTCTCTCTCTCTCTCTCTCTCTCTTTTATCGACTCATCTGCTAATTTGTCTGTTTCTTTCTGCAACAAGCCAGAGAATCTTGCTATCCGAACGGTAGTAAACTTTTATTTTAATTTACCTTTTATTTTAAAGGATCTGAACGCGTTTAGTATATACAAGGTTCACCCGTATTTACCAAATCTTCGTGGATCTCAGGGCAAAGAGCACATCTGTATTATCTTTCACAGTGTGGTGTATAACCATGGCCACTTTACCATCAGCGGGCTAAAGTCTCATGCCTAGCAGCTTAGAGCCTTGGACTACCTGAAAGAGTGCCTTACCATTTAATCTTATGTTACACCCAAATAGACTTACAAGGCTCTTGAGCTCAACCTAGACTAGGCTCAGACACCAAAGCCAGACACAGAAGACTGCCTTCAAGGCAGAAGTAATCTGCCCTTTCCGGAAAGCGATGGTAGCGAAGATACACAATGGCGCTTATGAGGCGTACTTAACATGAATGTACGAGCTCTTTTATCAAGTAAGCAAAGAGTCTGGGGGTCGCGAGCTAAGCCGGTCATTCCAAGTGTTGAAATGGCTACCCTTAAGTACAAAATTACCGCTCCCTTCCACGTGATGTGCTTTTAGAGGGTTATCTCTTTGGGCATTTTACTAGCGCGAGTGTGCGATCTAAAGCTCTCCAGTACTTTAATTTGGTATTTACAAAATGGGTGAGCGTGGATTCTGATCTTTAACATTATTTTGTGCGGGACTAGTAATGGATTTCCCATGCCCTGTAGTTTTTGTAGTCTATGAAACTTAATAGAAGTACTGACGAGAGATTTCGAGACCAACGCAAATAAAAATAATACAAAGTTTATATACTTTCCTTGTATAAGTTGTTAATTTGTACTTTTTTTTTTTTTACATCATATATCCTCTTTCCCAATTCGCGCAGCTCTAAATGCTAAATTATTTCAGACCATAGACTGTTATTTGAAAAATAATTTATATTTTTATTTGGATTAAGAGAGCCGTCGGGTATCTTTTTAAACAAGGGACAATATTAGGACAGTTAAATATTCCCTAAAGTGTATTCCCATAGATAAGTGTATTATAAAAAATAGAGATAAAGCGGAAGAGGGTGCCTGTGTGCACACAAACTATCTACGCTAGACATTTTTATATCCATTTATAGGAGCTGGTCACTCCAGACAGAGACAGTGATAACAGGCTCATGAATATTTTACTGGGCTGGTCACCACCACTATCTCTCTCTCTCTCTCTCTCTCTCTCTCTCTCTCTCTCTCTCTCTCTCTCTCTCTCTCTCTGCCTCCTCCCCCTTTCTTCCGTCCGCTCACGCTGTGTCCCACAATAAAAGTTTTTTTTCCATTTCAAGACTAGGTTTCTTCCCCGTGTATAAACCGATTCCCGGGTGGTTCTTGATTAGGATCTCCCAGCACCCTGTCAGCGCCTCAGTTTTCATATTTACTCCCCACTGCTTTCGTCTGATGTTCTGTGTGAAGGCCCTAACTGTGGTAGTTTTTTCCACTATCGCTGAACATTTTTCAATTATAATTATGGGCTCGGTTAGTTTCAGGCACTATTGGTATCATACAGAAAGAACTTCTAGTTAAATTCGGTAATTTTTAAATACACACAAATATGTTTTTAAACAAAGTACCTTGTATTACGTATTGCAAGCAAGCACCTTGTTTATATTAAGAAAAGAGACACCAAGTATGCATACTTATTACGATTCAAAGTGCTTCCTCTCTAATGGCTATGCAAATAGCTTGTCTATATTTGTTGATAAATCCACACTCATGTCGAAGTCATCTCCCCACTATTTTTCAGTTGGTTATAATGTGATGAAACCCTCATTTATTTTTCCCAACTTTCAAGCTTATTTCATCAACCATGAAACTATTTTCTTTATCTTTCAATGAATTTCAAGGCTTCGTAATTGCTTTTACTCACGTTTCCTTTGTGCTACGAAGAATGATAGGTGGTCTCAAAGAAACGCACCGCCTGTACCTGTTGCCTGAACGTAATTCAAAGGCTTCTGCAGAACATGTACCTGGATTTACATCCAGGAGTTCCCAAACCTGATGCCAAAAGTGATGTAATGGTCTTTAGGATTGTGACATAATGGGTAGTAAAGAGAGTGAGTGAGTGAGCGATAGGGAGAGAGAGAGAGAGAGAGAGAGAGAGAGAGAGAGAGAGAGAGAGAGAGAGAGAGAGGAAGAGAGAGAGAGGGAGAGAGAGAGAGAGAGAGAGAGAGAGAGAGAGAGAGAGACGGTGAGAGAGAGAGTGAGAGAAAGAGAGATAGAGAGAAGAGGGGGTAGAAAAAAAGGGGAGGAGTGAAAGAGGGACAGAGGGGTACAGAGAAAGATGGTGTAAGAAAGACAAAAAAGAGTATAAAGAAGATTATATGAAAAGGAAGAGCTGGAGATAGAGAGAGAGGGAGAGAAAATGAAAAGAAAGATTTACATATGCAGAGGGAGGAAAGGAGAATCAGACAGAGAGATAGAGAGAGGGCGGCGAGGTAGGGAAAGAGGATCAGAGAAAAGAGAGAGAGAGAGAGAGAGAGAGAAGAGAGAGAGAGAGTAACAAGAAAGATAGTGATAGAGTAAGAGAGATAGAAAGAGAAAGAATACGATAGAAAAATGTAGAGAGGTAACGGAGATAAGAAGGATACAAAAATAAATATGGTTTTAAACTAATACTAATTTATGTATACCGCTTAACTTAGGAAGAAACAAAACCAATCAGAAATGAATTCGTAAAAAGTGCTAATCTAATAAAGTAGGGGTCGCTTTGTTCGACTGGACAACTCACATCTCATGCCATCAATCAAATTTGGATGTTGCTCATTACATTTTCACTAAGGCTCACGGGAATATCCTGTGACGTCCCCGACATGTGAGGACATAAAAACTGGCTTTCCGAATTTTTTTTATTTTGTTATCATTTAGTCAGTTTTCCATTGAGTTAAAGAGCGACTAAAATCGTTCTCACCCGATAAAGATTTTACCAGCACGCTGTTGTTAAACACTTTCCTTGTTTTAAAATAACGCGATTTAAGAACTTTTTATACAATGAGATACGAGAAATCCTTCTGCCCAATTAGCTCTATAATTATGTTGCGAATTTCTCGAATGATAGCGAATGACAATGCTGAATCGCCCGTACACATTTCTCATTACTGGTCATCCATTTTTCTCCACCCCTTTTCCCTAATTTTTTCTTTCTTCTACTCTCTCATTCTCGTTTCGTATCTTTTATTCTTAGATTTATCTTTTCTTAGTACATGCTTTTTGTTATGTAGAAACAGTCCTTCGTTATTACAACAATGAAGACAACAGCGTCTATTTAACTTAAAATTTGTTTTTTTTTTCTCCCTTCTCCTCAGTCTTTCTCTTTGTCTCCCCATCTCTCTCGCCCTCCCGTCAATAATATAGCCCATATAGTGCCTCTCTCTCTCTCTCTCTCTCTCTCTCTCTCTCTCTCTCTCTCTCTCTTATTTTCATAATTCTCTATCCTCCTCTTACCTCACCCAATTTTCCCTCTATCCCGGTTGGCTGCGGGTGACCCTTACTCTCAGAATTTCACCCACGCAGCAGTGTTTACACAGGCACCCCTCACAGTTTCGTGTAACTCGAATGGTTCTTGTATATTTCCATGTTATTTATCAGGGTGCAAGCTAAGAACCATGGGTAGACCATAGTAACCATAGATTTTAGATTCATTATTCACTCTTTGATATTACTCCCTGTGTGCATGCATGTTATGATGGTTAGCTTAGTCTTATAAGTGATTTTAAGCCACCTTGCTGTTTGCTTTCTCTTCGTCTGTCTAATCGGTCTATCCATCTCTTTTCTACGTGTCATGACCCCTCTTTTTTTATTCATATCGTTGTCTATCCATCCCAAACCTCCATCCGCCCTTCTCTCTCTCTCTTCCTTCCTCTCACTCAATTTCCCTCTATCCTTTGCTTTATTTTCATTTTCCTCTTTCAATATAGATTTTACTACGTCCCTGTCTTTGTCTTTCTGTCTCTGTCTCTCTCTCACTCTCTCTCTCTCTCTCTCTCTCTCTCTCTCTCTCTCTCTCTCTCTGTTTCCTATGCTCTATCTTGCGTTCACTTGATTTATCTCATTTGATCCTCTCTAGCTTACTCACTCTCCCTCTCCCTTTAAATCTCTCTCTCTCTCTCTCTCTCTCTCTCTCTCTCTCTCTCTCTCTCTCTCTCTCTCTCACCCATCAAACTTGACCTTACAAATGTTTGATTATTATGGGAAGGTTCTGCAGCAGCCCCCGGCCCTGCCATTCGCTTCCAGATTCCATCCACACACCAGGTGGCCGCTACCAAACTTCCGGAAAAAAAATGATGGATGCGAAATCTTCCGCTGTTAACTTGGCTTCGTTTCCTCTTTCGAGCGCACAGCATAGATCTAGTCCTGTACCGCCCTATAATCTTGTTTGATAAAAACAGTTTTGCTGTTGTCCATATGTTGGTTATCCAATCTTTTGTTTTGAAAGAAAAAGATAGTTCTTACATAATTATTTCATTTCGAGCAAAGAAAAATTGCGGTGTAGATGTTGCTAAATTTATCACAGACTTTAATAATCTTGGTTGTCTTTGAGAATATTCTTTAAGATTCGAGTTTTTATTTGTGTCTTAGCACAGGTGATGAGAAGTTAGATATACAGACAGTTCGGTAGAGAAAACATGGTAAGAAAGATAGTGAAAGAGTGAGGAAGGGACAGAGGGAGAGGCAGGAACAGACCGAACGAGACAGATGATTGACGGAGAGACAGTGAGAGAGATCGACAGAGAGAGAAAAAAAAAGAAAGAGAGAGAGAGATGGTGAGAGAGAGAGAGACAGAGAAGGGGGGAGGGGGGTGAAGGGAGGAGTGGATTGATGAGGAAGAAACTTAGAAAATCCTGCTAGCCTCCATGTTGTATTTCTGTCGACATTAGACTAAATCTGAGCGAGAACAAAAAACAAACACGTACAAACAAAAAGAACAACCGCTCAACAAAACAATAAAACATGTTTTTAAGGGAAGAAAAACAACACTTAGATGAGAAAAATCCCAGACTTATTCAATTGACGTAATTTTATTAGACCTCATTTTTCTCTTTCCCTCGCCCTAATTCTGTGTCCCGGTCGGATTTATGTTCTAGTTGTGACAGTTGATCCTGTGCAGTCCCCGGGCTTTGTCATCCTGAGGGAAATACAGGATCCCATCTACAACCGATGCCTTCTACTTAATCAAACTTGATGATAGATCGTACTTTTGGGCTAGTTCATCTAATTTTTGGCCCATCAAGTAAAATTAATGTATAGAGTTGGCATATCGCATCTGTGACGCAAATTGTCGATGCCATAATAGGGGAAACCTTCATTAAGACTGGATATTTTCAGAGGATGTTAAACGCTTTATGTTAGGCACGCGATTTTGTTATGCTTTCGTTGAAAACTTGCTTATCGTTTTTGTTTTATTTTCACGCCTCCGTTTTACTTTCCCTATTTTTCATAGTCAATGCCTAATTATGTTCTAGGTGGTGATTTGGTTTTAATGTGAATTGGACATATCTATATTTAAAAATGCTCTGAAGTTTTTTTAAGCGCCAGCAACGTAACTTCTGCTGCAATCGACTTGACACGCTCTGTGAGTCTTAGTTTTGCTCGCAACCCGTTATAAATTGTAAATTAGATTTTAACCACATGATCCGCATTTTTTAAGGTTAATTTTTTGTTTATATGTCATCAAATTCCTCTTAGCCGATTAGTTTTATCAAGAAGTGCTAAGTTTTTCAAGCCCAACCTTCACGACTCGACTCACTCCCTTTCCTTAAACCGGCCAATTATTTCTTTTCCCCGCACAGACTTTGGTGCCCGCATGTCACCAGTTCTAACCTACCCAGCCAGTATAATTAGCACCCATTACGGCAGGTCTTTCAAGAGACAACAGCTGTACAGAATTCTTCAAACTGTCCCGCAGCCATCATCACCCCAGTAATGACTCAACCTGACTCGCCATCCCCCTGGCCGCCGACTTGGTTTTCACTACCACTTACATCGTAGACTTGATCACAGATAGCCTCTTTCATTCTTTTGGAATAAACAACTTCAACGCAAGAAATCTTCAGCCAGCTATCCTGTACCCGAAATCTTGTTCTGTATAGTTGCAAGTAAAGGAGAACAATCAATTTGTCACTGCCAGCTGAAACGTGCGAGGTCTCCCTGGTCAGTATTATAATTAATGGCCCCTCCCTTCGCTTGAAGCCGTCTCGTAGGAATAGGTCAAGAAAGGGCTGGAGTTTGGCCAGTCCAGGGGATTTAGAGGAGGAGGGTCATCATCACCGCCATCCATCTTAGGTGTTGCTGGAGCTCCATGGTACTTTGTTATTTAGCAATGATTACAGAATAATCCCTCGGAAGTCAACCCGCCTCACAGGCACTGAAAGGTCGATTCAGATGAGGCGTCTAAAACCCACATCTATCCTTAATTGTCAGGAGACACTGTTATTGGCTGGTTGTGGGGCTGAGCGAGACAAATTATTGCCTCCGAATGTGGCATGCTACAATGTAGCTCTACAGTCATCCTTTCTTATTGTTGTATCTCTTTCTCTCCCTTCCATTCTTCTCCGCCTCCCGCTTGATTC
This sequence comes from Elysia chlorotica, assembly GCA_003991915.1. Taxonomy (NCBI): domain Eukaryota; kingdom Metazoa; phylum Mollusca; class Gastropoda; family Plakobranchidae; genus Elysia; species Elysia chlorotica. Next base: position 305,919 of record RQTK01000295.1, read on the forward strand.
GAAATAATATGAGAACAGCGTTACTGAAGCAGTACGACCGTTTGCTTTATCTTACACTATCATTTAAACAATGTATCGCGACATTTTCCATTAGACCTAATTTGATACCCATTTAAAGCAACATTTTGCGTCATGCTTTTTCGGAGAAATACGTATAACTAATTTTAGTCCTTGTTTGCATAGGTTACCACATACTAATGTGTTACTCATGTGCCGCATTTCCACTACCCTTGGCCGTCCGACAGTCCTGCATGCAGGAATCCACTGTGCGTGGACGCAGCGTAGAAATCGAGAGGCCAAAAGCAAGTCCCCAGGGCAAGAAAAAGAGAGAAAGAGAAGATAGGGAGGTCAACATAAGATAAATTAATTATCCAGCTCTGAGGTGCGAAATTTGTTGACTCTACTGCTGACAGGACTCGGCTCCAGGCCTGCTGCCCAACACAAGCACGTGTCTTGGATTCATCAGATTGTCTCCGAGCCCGGCTGCTGGTTCCACAAGCTGCAGATTCTAGCCTGGTCCATACGTGCTTCTGCCGGCCAGTCGCTGTAGGGACTAATGGTGATATTGGTTTACAAAGGGCAGAATGTCCACACCAGACCCAGTTGAGGAATGTTGGTTCACGAGGCTTTCACAAACTGTTGCTAATGATGGACATATGGGCGAAGGAAAATGCTTTCTCATAGGTTCGCAGGGAAGAGAATGTTTACGGACAAAACCTGTTGGGGATGTAGTTTTACAACACACAATTATAGCAGCGTGTCAAGACTTTTATGAGGATTCTGAAAACAAGCGAATGTTTTCTTTTCAGCAAATCTTATTATATGGCACATCAAGGCCACACACTTAACAGTGTAAGGGAAATAAGGCAAAACCGCATAGTGCTAGAAATGTATAAAAAAGAAAAGGATTTAAACACAAAGACGAAAATTTGAAAGCGCCATTATTAATAAGTATGCTGTGCATTCGAACCCTTCATAAAAAACACATTTTTCAAATGGGATGCCTAATATCGCATTTTGTTTTTGAATTGATTATATGAACCAGTGATTCTTTAGCAGCGTCAGTTGGCAGAAAGAAAAGACAAAAGGCAAACTATCGACCGATGCCAAGAAATCCAAGTCGATGTCTATACTGCAGGAAACGTGGAATGTTTCCCTCTACCTGTGATCATCGGATTGGAAGTACCGCCGCGGTGCCCCATGGTGTCAGTGTTATTTACTTTCCTCCCTCCAGTTATGTCCGAAACAACGCACATTTGTTATGAGAGAGGAGAAGCTGCGCCTCGGGTTGCGCCCCTTTGTTCAATCTGTCGGGAATGCTCAGTGCCACGGCATCTAGGTAGTACAGCCATGTACTGTGATAGAGAGCAACGGTAAGATGTTCTTTGCAGCTGGAAAAACAAAACAGTGTTTACCCAAAACTTTGATTTGACCTTTCATGACTATGTATACGCGTCTTTGATTTCTACTCACGACATTACTTTGCCGATTCTGTCTGCTCTCGGGTGCTGTGTATTTCGATGTAACGGTACTATAAGAAAATGGCTGGTCTCACTAATTCTAAACATGTCATATTCTATTTATACATTATCGTTATCGAATGTTCAATAATTATTTTTTTTTATAATACGAAAAGCGTATAACAAACTGTAGTAATCCCTTAAAATAACAATAACAAAAAACAACAAAACAAAACAAAAACACACAAAAAAACAACAACCGAGGATTAGAAACAGATTCGGTAACCATCGCGCTTTCGTAAAGAGAGAAATCTTGCTATTATATTATCATTTTGTACTTTGACGCCTACATTACAAACATCAGGTGGCATGAATGTCTATCAATGCGACACCGTGATGCGATAGGGTTGCCCACCGCACCAAGGTGTAAATTTAGTAATCAATTTGCGTACCTATAGACACTAAAATGTCTTGCCGAAACGCATTTTGACGTATGTTTTGTATTAGTTCTTCTCTGGGAGGAAATAAGAGGCCTATCTTGCTTGGCAATGAAACGCCCAGAATTGCTGAGCATCACTATCCAATAAGCACTCTTTGGAAACTCACACTTAGAGCCTTTTAAACCGGTTAATAGACTTACGTTGCAGATGCACTTTTGTGTAATGAAGAATGGTGATACAAGTCATAGAATCGATTCATACTCAATCGATAGAAATTAACTAATTTGACACTTTTTAAAAATTATGGCGGCGTCACCTTAAAATGGGCAATTAATTACGCTAGATTTGCACGCAATCTCATCATCTGTCATGGCTTTTCAGTTCTCTCTTTCTGGAGAGCCATGATAGCTGACGCATTCACGCAAAGTACCCTTGTGAAGAAGATGATGGTGATGATGATATTGATGCTGGTAATGATTATGATGATGATGATGATGATGATGATGATGATGATGATGATGATGATGATGATGATGATGATGATGATGATGATGATGATATTGTGCGTGCGAGGATATATTTGCCTGGAATGCTTCCTAATGTAACATTGTATTGGTACGGACTCGTATCATTTTGCTTCAGAATGAAGAAACTGCAGTTTTTTTCTTTCCTGGACGCTCATATTGAGGATTGCGCGCCATCACATTATTTTTCATTAAAAAAAAAAACCTCTTTTACTTATCCTCTAATTTTTTACCCTTATGCTTTTTTCTTCTTCTTCAGATGGCCAAGTTATCTACCAACCCGCCCGGCCGCCCATGCACCGGTCTGGGTCCGTCCCGTCCGGTCACACCCACAGTATGGACGCCAGTGACCACTATGTGAGCAGCGGCCACTCAGACACATATCCTTACCACTGTCCCAACGTTGGGGACGGTCCTGTCATAGTCCACACCAACGACAGGTTAGTACATGTGATTTAAAAATTGCTTTTATCATTAACCTGATTGTGATCTTAGTGCTTCTAAGAACGTTCGAGGCAAGCTTTTTGTATGAAAATGCAGTGTTGAACACACTTATACTGACTCATTTATTCTCTCTCTCTCTCTCTCTCTCTCTCTCTCTCTCTCTCTCTCTCTCTCTCTCTCTCTCACCGTGTGAGTAGGTAGCTATTGAATTTAAGATTTTCGTTCTTAAGCCAAAATTTGTTTTGATATTTTAACCCCCCCCCCCTTTTCTTCTTCTCCTTTTGCGTGACTTATTAGAACAGGGAAGTGGGTATAATTTTCTGTGCCTAGCTTTTGATTAAAAGTAACTAGAGCAAGCGAATGACAAAGCAACACTAGACTATTGAGGTTATGAAAGACAAAGACCACGAACAAAAAGTAGTTATAGATTTAGTGTCAAGAAAAATAGATTGAGCGACAAGTTAAAATTAGACCCTGAGTCAGTGGAAAACATCGCAGAAGAAGGATAAAAAGTAAGACAACACATCATTTAGAAAGACAAAGGGGGGTATTACGTCCCCGGGGGGAGGCCTGACATTGACCACAGAGTGTGTCAGCCTGGCTGGACGTGCGTGACCGGTGGGCGGCGACTCATAGAGCCGGACCGACACCCGCCAGGGGGATAGCGGCGCTGTGACAGAGTAGCCAGCAAAATGATTTTGGGGAGGGGGGGGGAGGTTTGGGATACTCCTCGGACATTATGGAAATAACTGAAGGTCGAGAAGATGGAGAGGAGTGGGGGTTGGGGTGGATTTGAGTGAGGAGGGTGTTCTGGGTAATGGAGACGAGGGCGGGTCACATACATTTTAAGGGATATAAATGGAATTAGGACACTGGATACGGAACCGGTAGCAGCTGCTGTAAATTGGAGCAAAAGAATTCTGTTGTGGAAATGAGGGATTGTCCGTGATCATTCTAGCTAGTAGTAAGGGTGAAAATTATTGACTTTCGAACTGTTAGACTGAAAGAGACTGAGATTGCATCGTAAAATGGTCTAGGTAACTAGGCAATCATGGATTATAATATAAACACTAGTCTCTGTTGTCTATATATAGGTTTCGGAAAGACGTAACTATATTTTGAAATTTAGAAAAAAAAAACGCATTTTATTTTAAATGTATTGTTTGCATTAAAACCAGTATGACGCAGTTTTTATAAATCCAAGCAGCCGAATAACTAATTCATTAATTTCGTTTCTCTCTGAATTCAATTTACGGAGAACAAAGACAACGAATATATCAAGTAATAGTTTTCCCCTAGCTGTGAACCTCTTGGTCCAAACAGCGCGACTAGCGCTGTACACAGAAAATAATTTTGGGTTGTCACGAAGAAGGACAGCCGTTTCCTATTCCGTCTTTGCGTTCCGTTAATTATGCAGGTCGCGTGATATTGTTTCGGGGCCTCCAACGAAATTGGCTGGGCGGTCTATCAGACTGGGTGTTAAGATACTTCAACTACTGCTGCGCATAGAGTGAATACAAAAAAAGAAATATCAATATGAAAAAGGATTGGATATAAAGAATCGATTGAGCGATACAGAGAAGAAATGATGATGTTGTTATGGCTTTTGAAGACGCGTTTTATTCTCTGGGCTTATAACGCCAGGGGCGAGTATCTCTGTGGGCAAGCGGTCAGTCCGATGGACGGAAGATTCTCTCCCCTCTGACCAGCCTGAGCCCGGCGACACGAGCGGGAGATCGATACATTATTCTTCCAGCGTGTGATTTGATCCCCGGTTTGTTTAGATTGGCCGAGAAATCGGTACACTGGTCGGGCTAACAATCTGGAGGCCCACTTGTCCACGATAAAAATTGTCCCTGTTTCCTGGAATGAGTGTAACTCTCCGTGCTTGGCGAGGGCCTCCAACGACTGACCATTGACCATCGCCAAGCTGCTCGGACCAGGGGCCAGTCAACCCATTGGTAAGCTCTGCCTTGTATGGCCAGCTTTGTTTGCTTCATCAACAACGCAGGGTCCGGCCTCGCTGCCTGGTTTGCCAATAGCGATGGTTCATTGCTTGGATTGTCCACTTGCTTCTCTAAGTTGACACAGGTCTAGAAGCGAGTAGTGCTCTATGGGATTATAGAAATCATGATAATAATCCCTCTGAGGACCCCCCCCCCTCACACACATACACAAACTCACAACTATTTCTTTTCTCCTTTTCCCTAGCATTTGTAGCATTGCTTAATTTATAAAAACGTTTGTCCCCTAACCCAACAAGCGCAAAAATAGTGTTTGATTGTTTAACATTCCCTTTTTTATAAGGCTTTTAATAATTTCCACGCCAATAAATTCACTCCTCCTTCGTGACAACTTATCATAACTTTATATATTGCCGGGAATCTTTCATGCGTTAGTTTCGTCATAACAACAACCAGATTGGATTATTCCAGCCCATTACATGTTTTTCGAGGCTCAATTATTTGGAATGCAAAGGTTATTGTCCTCATGTTGAAATATCGGTTAGTTTTGGGTGCACATGGTTTAAACAGCGTTCCTCACTCACCGAACATTTCCTGTTCCCATTTTCTGAATTGTTTGTTCGTTGTTATATAAATTGACTCGTCCACAGACATGTATTTTCCCCAGTTATAGTTGCCAAACAATCTCAGTACATAGATTGAGGAAAAGATATGTTGAAGTCGCCGTCTCTGTCTGTCCCAAGATTCTAATTACATCTGTGACCCCAGATAACCCTCCTCCATTTTTGTCCTCAGAAAAAGTCAAGTTGTCCTCCATGGCTTCATTTATACACACATCCGTCTGTCGAAGTTTTGTTAGTTCCTCCTCAACTTTCTTTTCCTTTATTCTTCATCCCATTTCCTTGTCAAACAACCATCCAGTCGTATCATCTTTGTCATCCACTTTCACATATTTTCCCAATACAAACCAGCAAATATTCACTAAATTATTCCCGCAACGTTTCTATTATTGCTTTTTTATTTTATTATTTTTGTATTAGCGTGAGTTACTTTCTTTTGAAAAGCCACACATTCCTGCTCGCAGAATGACATTGTCCTCTCGTAATGTTTAGCACTCATCAACCCGGTTCTCTATTCGCCCTGATTGTTTGCTTAGCTCGTCCCGGCTGCGCCTCCTGCCCCTCCCTATGTGTTTCTCTAAAAACACTGGAAGCTATGGTGGTTCCTGAACCCCAAAGACGAAATTCCTGTTCTTGCACACAGAACAACAGCGACTCTGGTGTTGGCACACATTGGTAAAATAAAAGGGGACGAGAAATTCTGAAAACACTCAGGCCCTGGTTATAACCATTTGCGTTTGTTTACTCAAATTTCAACATCCCCACTCTCTCTCTCTCTCTCTCTCTCTCTCTCTCTCTCTCTCTCTCTCTCTCTCTTTCTCTCTCTCTCCAATCCCCCTTCCTCACCCACAAGCCTTTCCCTTGCTCACCCTTTTCCTTCGGTGTCCTCTCCACGTCACCTTCTCACTCATCCCCTTTGTCTGCCTGGGCTTCGCGGACCATTGATCTAATTAAATATATTCAGCTCCCAATTTTTTTTATCGTTTCCCCCTTCCAGCACTCTTCCACTTAGTTCCATTGCATGATTCTCCGATGTTGCCCCCACCCTCCAATTCCCTGATGTCGCTTGCTTTTCCCACCTCCAACGTATCAACCTAATGCTCTCTACCCTACCCTTCCTCCCCCCTCCTCTTCCTTCCCCCCATTAGAGACACAGCCCTTGCAATTTCCTGTCCCAGGCTGTAAAGGGAAGCGGGTACACGGGTAGGGAGGCACCCAGCGATCCAGTACCCTGGAGACTTTGATTGTATTTTTGTTTAGAGTAAACTCCCAGGGGAACCGTGCCTCCCAACGTGCTCATGCCCCACCCAGGACAATGGGCATTGCAGTGTCACTCGCCTCGCCCGCCTCCACTCGTTACAGGACGTTGCAGTATTGTAAGCCTCCTGTTAACGCAACGCTCCCCAGCCATTTCCGACACGGCACCTTCTTTTCCTTATTTTGTTTCCAAGTATCCCTCAAACATTAATGTCCACGCACATTTTCAACGGATGTTTTTTCCTCACAAATTGCCACGATTGACACGTTGTACCCTCCTCCCCGCTCTCCCCTCCCCCTCTATCTCTTCTCTCTCTCTCTCTCTCTCTCTCTCTCTCTCTCTCTCTCTCTCTCTCTCTCTCTCTCTCTCTCTCTCTCTCTCTGTGTGTTCTTAGCGCAAACTCCACTTTCACTGACTGGAGTAATGAAGAAATTCTCTTCAATTTTCACGTATAGGAAAATTATTGACATGACATTCCGTCATTTGTTTTGTTTCTCCCACACGAAATATCTACCGCTTTCCTTCGACACCCTCAAAAGTTCAATCTAGTGGCATGGCACCCTGGCGTTTGTTTTCTTTTCCTAGTAAGGAAAGCACACTGTGCATCCACTGCCAAGTTATGCACCCGCTGTAATAACAAGGTTAGTTTCTTACCATGTATCGAATCGTGATTTGAATCACCTACCACGTCTTTACCGAAGTAAAAATAGATCTGCCCCTACCCGCCCCATCTCTCTTTTTCTTCTTGTTTCTTCTTCTTCTTCTTCTTCTTCTTCTTCTTCTTCTTCTTCTTCTTCTTCTTCTTCTTCTTCTTCTTCTTCTTCTTCTGGGGGCCACGGTGGCCCATGGGTAGAACATCGGCTTCCGACGCATAAGGTCCCGAGTTCGAATCCTGGCGGTTGCGTTCCCTACTGGTTGGGTCGGTGTCAGTATAATGTGACCGGCTGAGACAGGAGTCATGGTATCCCCGTCCTGTCTCGTGTGTGGCAGCACATACAATTGTCAGACGTCTGTCTTGGGGCCCGTCTTGCGCACAGACTCACACCTAATTAGATCTAGGTTTTAATCTTGAAGAACAATTGGGAATCTGAGCCATTGACAGTAATGTTGTGTAACACTTTGGTACAAGACAAAACACTCCTCCGAATTGTAGAGGTAACAAAGTTTGGACACTGCGGAGGAGCGGGGAGGGCCCAGAGAGTCCGCCGGGGAGCTGCTGCCCTACCCAGACAGCACTTGAGCGACGGTCGTCTAGTGGAGTAAATGACGAGTGAGTGAGAGCTCTCCAAAACTTCAAGTTTGAGTGGGGTGAGCGTGGAAAATTTGAATCAGAATGGATGGACGGGATAAAAGACCTGGCACTTTTACACGAAAGAGGCATCTTTAGTTCGTGACAAGAGCCAAAGGCATCTTTAGTTCGTGACAAGAGCTAAAAATAAAGTGAAAACAAACAACTGTTATAGGAAACAAGGGAGTTGACCAGACACTGGGATTGAATAGTGTGGAAATAAAACATAGTCTGCCCATATTTTTTTCTTTCTTGTAAACTCCTTCAGTTGTAAAGAAGAAGATGACTTGATAACAAACTATAACACAAAGCGCGTGGAAAGATTAATGTTTTTTTCCAACTCTTGTACCATATTATGACCAGTCGAATTAAGCGTATTTGACAGATGTATGGTTCTTTTCAGAATGTGAAAAAAGTAGAAGAAAGGGAAATAATATAACAGGACACGGAGGTGGTGTGTTTGTGAATGGGGAAGGAAAAATTTGATTAGGTTCGAACTGGAGAGCGATATCCCTCCACACTGCATTTCATTGCAATTTATGTAATTTATTTTGTTTCTCAAATTGTGCCTGGAATCATTATACTGCAAAGATAACCATGCACATATTTCGGGTGAATGAAAACTAATTTGAAATGAAAACTTTCATTTCCATTGAAATGCACATAGTTATGCTGCCGATTTATTCTTAATCGTCTTGGCTTTCTTGTTGCAACACTACCAATATTTTATCTGATCACTTGCGGTTCAAAATTCCTCCCTCCGCCCCTCCCTCTCTCTTGCCAACTGTTCCTCTCGAGACAACTCAGCCCTTCATGAATCTAACCTAGACTCAGATCTGGTGAGCCCGAGCTCTCGTCTATCCGAGATGCCCAGAGGGGATGGACGGTCTTTACCATTCTCCTGGCGTAACAGGGCATCATTAGGAACTCCTTAAGTGGCGGTACTGGACCAAGCTCTTCTGACAGCAATAAGATTAGAGTTTGCTACGTAGGTTCGCCTGTTCATCTTTGTTCGTGCAATGTCTTCCAAAAGTAGACAGCACGGCCTCTAATCAGAGGGTAGTGGGTTCAATCCGCGCTGAACCCGCCTTTTCGTTTCTTGCTACTTGTTTGGTCAGTGTTAGTATTATGTTGGTGTTCAGTACAATATTATTGTGTTGGTGTCAGTTTAATGTGAACTGCCAAGTATCAGGCATGCCGCTTTGGGAGCCCGTTGGCCAAAAAGGTCGTGTTTGAATCGCATGAGACTTTTATGTAGAATAGAGCGACTACACATACTGCCCTTGATTGGTGGACCTTTACCTTCTCCTTTTTGTGTTTTCTTTCTTTTGTTATATATAGAAATATAATTCATGCCCGCCCCCTCCCATCCCCTCTCTCTCTCGCTCGCTCTCTCTCTCTCTCTCTCTCTCTCTCTCTCTCTCTCTCTCTCTCTCTCTCTCTCAAGCTCTGTCTATCTCCAGTTATGGAAAAATGATGGCCTTGCGAACATCCGTTGATTTTAAGTCTAAAAAAAATCCGATTTGTTTTTACTCTTTCACTTTTCATATCTGCCTCTGTCTTTGCCTCTCCCACTCACTTTGACACACACACACACACACACACGCGCTCACCGATTGAAGATTGAAATGAGGTATTCGCTAAATTTCTTTGCACTCGCCCAAACTGCAAATCTAATATTTTTCCTTCATCCTTAATTGTAATACAACGTAATGCATGCAAGTCTAATGAACAATCAATTCAAAACGTCCGAGCGAAATATTCCTAGTGTGGTACCGCCTCCTCGCCCCAAGCGTTTTTCTACCAGTACTTGAAGAGCGTATTGCGTGTAACGCTATATTGCCGCTGGACTGGGGAACAAGGTTCTGGCTGGAGCTGGGTGCTGCACTTCGATCGAACCTTTAGTAACGTTGGCGTGCCGCTCGGGAGCGCAGACTTTCAGATCAAATCTCGAACAAGTTTGATGGGACGCTCTATCGCATTAATCTCAACCGTGTGCACCACTGCTTGAAATCAGAACGGTGGGGAGATGAGGGATAGGGCTAGCCAGGGTAGTCGCGCGGATTTGACTCGAAAACAATAGTAGGACAGAGAGGAAGTAAAAGGGAAAAAATGGAGCATTAAAGTCAGAGGGGTACGAAATCTGATAGAGAGAAAGTAAGAAAGAAAGAAAAGAGAGAGAGAGAGAGAGAAGAGAGAAAGACATGATACATACAGGCAGACAAAGAGAGGCAGAAGCAGACACTGATGTATATAAAGATATGGAAAGTGAGAAAGAGACAGATAGCTATGATTTCCTAGCAGTAGCTTCCGGCTCTTTTATATTTTTTTTTCCTAAAATATTTCTCAATTACATTCACTTATTATTAGTTTTTAGATGTGTTTTTAATGAAGTTTTCATAGCACTAGAGCATTTCAACAATCCAACGATATTTTTTAAAATTTATTTAACGTGACATCTAAGTGCAGTTTGAGTCGTTGGTGGCGTTAAAAAAAGAACGATAGAAAACAACAAAAAAAAACAAAAAACAACAACAACAAAAAAAAACCCCACATGAAACAATCTATTAAACAATCTCCTACCAGTACTATGTTCGTTGCTATTCCCATGATGCCCCTCCCTCTTCAAAAGTGGATTATTACTTGGAATATGTTACTATTGCCTTGTCCAATCCATCTTATGATTATATTTGTTTATTCCTATACGACTCTTTTCCGCATATCCAGAACTATTTTGCGTTAACTTTGGCTAAATCAACTCTGGGAACTCCACCGCCGACGCTATCTAGGACATTCCCTATCGTTTTATGACAAGCCTGTCCCGATGTAGCTCCCACTTTAATTATATCCAGAGTTTTTAGCGCATCTGACAATCCCGCGGTCTCCAATATCAATATCGCCATAACAGATTGATGTGTGGGCCCTTTAAAATCTACGCTATTTCATCGCGTTTCGCTTATGTCAATTTGCCGTCCTCACTTTTGCCCCACACTCATCTATAAACCCAGTTATCTTGTACGTTAAAGCTCACATAATGTAAGCTGGGAACGTTTTATCTCAACCTCGTAGCCCTCTTGTCATATCTATATGGAATCTTTGCCTCCGATGGTATTACATTTGATGTTTTTGCTTTCGGTTCCTGTTTTCTTTTTTAATGCTGAACCAATTTGCTGTTCAAATATTTCACCCTGGTCTATCAACTTAGACGAGGGACTTGCACGCAGTTTTCAAATGCCCAGGGGGCGTCAGAATGATAAACCAGTTAAACCTGAATAACTGAGAATAGTGGGTGATTGGGAATGTAAGAACGGCTGTAAATAATGTTCAGAATTCACAACGCTTTCAAATAACTTTTAAACATGAACCTATTTAAACTGTATACATGGACATATCAAGAAATAGTAGCAAAACAACAACGACAACAACAACAACAACAACAACAACAACAACAACAACAACAACAACAACAACAACAACAACAACCACAACAACAACCAAAGCAAAGCAAAAACCCAAACAAAAAACAATTAGTTTGAACGAATTGTAAGAGTTTTGGATTGTCCGATTATTAAAGGGTCGGAGATTGCAAACTCATGAAGATGACCTTTGTATAACAAAGCATACCAGATGGAAAGAAAATCTTTTTGCACTGCTCCGGGAAAAATCAGCTGCTAAGCCAATTTAGAATATTGCTTTTATTAGAATTATTTTTGATAGGACGTTCTTTGATGTAGGGAAAATAATGTTGGCGATGAGGGTAGAAGGATGAAGGCAGGGAGTGGGGGTGGCTAAGGAAAAACTTAGTTACCGCGCAAATGAAGTCGGGGGTAGGAGGTGTAGCCGGGGCCAGATTGCTGATGTGACAAGACCGGGGAATCTCTGCTATGATGGGATGATGTATTGCCATCGATCTGTGCATAAATTGGCTCCAGTTCGCCTCTATATAAATGTGCGCGGAGCACCAGCGAGATTCATTCTAGGAGACCGGCCTGGATGCTTGTGTGCCCCAGCCTGCCCTTCTAGATTACTTGCCCTGACTCATCAACCTGAAAAGTTATCCCCCCTCGACCAGCCAGTGGGACCTCTAAGGTTCTGAGACTTATGGTTTTTGATGATGATGTAGGAAAAATAAACCTCCGGCCTGCTGTCATGCCGAGATGATACCTGAGTGGTTGCTGGTTGTTGCTGATGGTGTTAGTGGTGGTGGTGGTTGGTTATGGTGTTGGCTGATGGTCTTGTCTAGTCCCGCTCAGTTGGTGCGGCGCGTTCGTGGTTAATTCTCTGCTGGCCAAGGTCTTCTAAGATGTGGATCTTCTCACGTAGCAATGCGTCTCAAATAAGGCAGCGATTAATTGGATTTCGGTGCCCTTTCATAAAATTTTATTTGTGTTTTTTTTCCCTGTATATTCTACAACCATGTTAAAGTAAGAATAAATTCATTGTAAATCGAGTTTTGCCCGCCCCTTCCCTCAATTTCAAACAACCCATCCAAGAAAAAAAGCAGAACAAAAAAAAATCAACAAACTAACAATGAAAATAAATATACTTAATCAAAGGAACAAAACAAATTTAGCGAAAGAAACTACAGGGGGGAGGGGGGGGACAATATCGAAAAAGTGAAACAAGCATTGACTGTGTTATAACGTAAAAAAAAAACTAAACCACTTATTATTCTGATCACAAAGATAATATACTACGACGTTCGAATTTAGTACAGTGTCTTCAATTTCTTGTGGTAGCAGTATAGAGCTTTTCCATTAGCCTTTTTATAAAATATTTATAATTGCATTTATTTTTCACACGACACACACCCACACACACACATAATGACACGGGTTGTTAACCTTGCCATGGCAACTATATAAACAGAATTTTGAAAAAAAAAATTTTAAAGTGCGAACCATTATAATATTTTATATTGCTATTAGCGCCATCGAAAGGGCAATCCGATTCGAGCCTAGGACGTGTCGGTTCTGCTGTACTGTCAATACATTATAAAGTTATTACCGAGTTAACTAGAGCGAGCTTTCGCCGCCATGTTCGCTTCACGCCCGAGTGGATTTTCTATCACCCTATGCCGTTACTATGGAGAGTAAAAACAGTTATTTTTAAAGGCTAGTCATCTAGGATTTGTTGTAGGGTACTTAAAAAAAAAACTTAATTGTTGTTTTATAATTTTCTTTTGGGTTCTGAAATAAGCCACCACCGCTGAGTCCGTGTGAGCTGCATTGTCGAGCACCTACACAAATGCAAACTGATCTTTTAGAGACTACGCTAAGCCTGAGAGTCGACGCGTCACTGTCCACGAAACGAAAAATCTAGCCATCTTTTTATGAATGTGTATTAAAAAAAAGTGTTGACCTTTAGGAAATTCACTACTTCTTCACTTCCTTCACTTTGAGTTGAATCTCCAACGAAAAAATGTATTACTTCATGACTGTAATAATGCATCGATTCTGTTATTCACACAATAGCGAAATAAAAAACTTTTCGCACTTTTCATTTTGAAAGGGTTTACAACCTGTAACAGATAGAAACAAGTGTGCTCTTAAGTTTCTAAAAACTGTTTTATAGTTCGAACTGAAGGGATGTGTCATTCAGAGGATGCATTGAAATTACGCCTTGATTTGTTTGAATTTTCTTTCTTCTCGTTTTACCCCCACAACAGCAGCAGCCACAACAACAACACCACCACCACCACCACCACCACCAACAACAACAACAACAACAACAACAACAACAACAACAACAACAACAACAACAACAACAACAACAACAACAGCAAGCTGCCTACAATAAGAAAAGGGGGAACATAACTAAATAATCTACAAGAGACACTAAGCTTCTTTCTGAGGGCAGTCGATTCCTCTATAGCGCAGCTGTGCATTATCTCTACAATTCTGTGTCTTTTTCGATCTGCCCTTTTGGTTAAGCTCTAATAGTTTATAACGACTGTTCTTTGGCTTGAACGATTTCAATTATTTTGTCCTCAAGTGTCTCTTGATCTTTGCCACAGCAGAAAAAACCGAACTTTTTTCACGTGTTACAGTAACCTAGACGAGCTCCGTAAATTTCTGAAAACATGTATAATTATGTGTAATTTAAAGAAACGATTCACCGTGCTAATCAGTACCTGGGTGCATGGTCTTATCTTTTGAAACTTGTACAGTGAGGTCTTAGTTTATTGGATTTAAAAGGTTTTTCCCCGTGCAAGTTTATGTTTCTATGTATCAGCAACAAGTCGGAGTAAAATGCAGATGATTCCGAGTGTCTTCACTTTTCCTAGTGGTGGTATCAAATGACTGCACCTCTACATCCTGTTACAGGACAATGGCATTCATAAATTATAACCTTTCGTCCCTAACTTTCATCGCTGGAACAGAGCAGACTGATAGAAGTCAGATCAGGATCAATCCAACACAGCGTCCAGACAATTAATTCCCTTTCCTGGAACCACCCTTGACAGAAAATATGAATGGAAATTCGCTGGTATAAACTGAACTAAATTGTTTTAAAAAAGAAAAGACATTAATAACATCAATAATTGCTTTATTTGTTTACGTTCCACAGGCAAGTTCTGGCGTACCCCCAGTTCGCCGTGGCCCCCAACATGCCGGCAGGTCACAGCGGCAGCTACCCCCCGTCGTCCCAGGACTACCGCTACTACTCCAAGTTCAGCTTCGCCGGCTCCCGCATGCAGAAGAAGCTGCGGAAGCGCTGCACCTGGCCGTGCACGGCCGTCATCCTCCTGCTGCTCTGTGTCGCCCTGCTCGCCTGCACGGGCTACTTCGCTGGTGAGTGCTGGCCGCTTGCTGGACAACTCTTTGTCTGTCTCGGTGTCTCTCTCTGTTTGTCTCTGTCTGCCTATCTGTCTTTCTGTCTATCTATTTCTCTGTCTATCAATTTCTTTCTATTTCTCAGTCTTTGACTGTCTCTGTCTCTTTATCTCTCTTTATCTATCTCTGTTTCTGTCTCTCTCTATCTATCTCTCTGTCTCTGTCTCTGCCTATGCCTGTCCTAATGTCTCGGTCTTTCCCTTTCTGTCTCTGTCTCTCTGCCTATCATCTGTCTCTGCATCTACATGTCCTTCCCCCTCCCCCACTCTTTCTCTTCATTTTATTCTGTTTATCTGTCTCTATGCCTCTCTGTCTCTGTCTGTATGTCTCTGTCTTCTCCCTTTCCCTTCCCCTTTCTCTCTTTTTGTAACGTTGCGTCTCCTATAGGGACCATTATACAGTGATAGTTTCCCCATACAGCTGTACTTTCTCCAATTGGAACTTCGCATTCTCTCAATGCGCTAACCAGTTGAGTCATTGGCGCTTTCATTGCTGGAAAGTATTTTTTTTATCAAAGATTTAACATGCGTAGTGTGATCATGTGGTATAAAAAATACCTGCTCTGCACCCTACTATCAAAGTTATAAATGAACAATATCTTACTGAAATGGGAGAAAGCACTTTCCCCCTTTACTATTTTTTGATTGTCTGGTTAATAGTTATGGGTTAAAATATAATTAGCTGTCATATAACGACAATGTTTTTTCCGGTTTGTACAAAAGCTCCTTAATTCTTAAGCACTCTGCAAATAGTTCGAAATCGCTGTCATTATGAAATCAGTTATAATTACTGTCACACGATTTCCTCTAACAATTGTAACAGTAGCGTCAATTCAGCGCTTATTTTTCCTGAATCTAAAGGGCACCTCAGCTGATCACAGACTTGTCACAATGATTGCTTTAGGCCTGGCTTTTTGTTTGTTTTTGTAACATTGTTCGTAAAATAATTCCACTAATCTGCAATGAAATATGACGTGCTGTCTTTGTATTACAATTATACCTTTATAATGACACTATGCCGCTGTCGCAATTAGGTTTAGCACTGTTATTTGTTGCTAAAGTCTATTTATTGTCAAGACTTATGTTGCTAGAAACAATCTTTTGATTTCCTTTTGTCGAAGTTAAAAAAGAAAACGAGGTGTACAAAAAAAATTGAGGAACAAACAATTTACATTTAAATAATTTATAATTATAACATAAATAGAAAAATTGTACTTTATCTTCTTTTCTACTTCTCTCATTATTAATTTTTCTAAACGAAACTCAAATTATTTTTGCTTTATTTTTATTGTGTGAACACTGAACACGAATCGAGTGTATTTTTGTTCGCAATTTATCCGAATGATATTAAACGACTTTTTCATTCAATAAACTTGGTTATCGAGGAAGCGCACCGTTCAAGCTTTTATGTTAAAAACTTTCTAGAATTATGCGCAAAGATAAGAGAGGAAAACTCTCATGAAATACAGCAAGAGTAACGTCCTTGTCTGCTCCTTCCTTCTTTTTTTTCCCTCCATCCGCTCTTCCCATTTTTCTCGCTCCATAATAGTGTCTTCTTGTTTTACTCATCTTTCGCTTCGTATCAGTCCAAGATTTTCAGAGTAAACCGCTTTCTTAAAATATGGCAGTTGACTAATATACGAAATTCCCACCCTATCTTCTTTTTTTATTCTTCCTATCAACGCATCGGGCTCTGTCAGCTCAGTTCGTTCATACTTCCTTTCAGTCACTTTCTCTTCCGTATCGCCAATTGCTTTCCCCTTTTCTCCCTACACACTTCCCTTGGATACCGGCTGAAGGAAACCTTTTACAGAACATAGTAGTGAGAATTGCAATTATTTCAGTATCTGGAATAGTACACTAAAATGTTAATAAACTTCTATGTCCTCTTGCTTCTTGTTGTCTTTATCCATCCTATAACTCTGTCTCTCTAACTTCTTGGGACGGCATTCTCTTTCTCTTGCGCATTTCCTCTATTGTCTACTTCTTCCCATTTGTCATTCTGCGCCCCCCCCCCTCTTCCACACACACACACACACATTTCCATTGTAATACCGCCTCCAGGAACTCGATACCAAGAAGCAGGGGTATGCCTGCCCAGTGCCCCTATGCGTTTTGATTAGCTATTGAAATCGCCACCGCCAGCGCTCAACTTGCAGGGGCAACATTTCCAACGATGGACGATAATGGAAGCCATAAAGTTTTTCTCTTTTTCCCCCTCCATACCTCAACAATCATCGGGAGGTGGAAGTCCGCAGAGATGGAAGGGCGATTCGGGGCAATTAGATTTGTTTGTGTGACGGTCGCAAAACCGTCAGTCGGAAATGAAAACTGCGTCCCAGGGACAGATAGTTCAAAATTTGTAAGATGTAATCAAACAAAGTGTTTTTTCTTTCTTTGAGGAAGGGGGGGGGGTGGGAGAAGAGAGATCCATAGATATGGGGGAGATCCGCAGATAGGGTAATAGGGGTGATGGTGAGAGAGGGATAGAGGGGGACAACGGTAAAAGAAAAGTTTTGAATACAGAGTGAGAAGAAATATTTTGTAAGAGTGTGCCATTAAGCAAATAAAAAGATATATAGAATTGTTCGAGGGACAGATAAATAGATAGACAGACAGACACAGAGAGAGAGAGAGAGAGAAAGAGAGAGAGAGAGAGAGAGAGAGAGAGAGAGAGAGAGAGAGAGAGAGAGAGAGAGAGAGAGAGAGATAGAGAAAGAGAAAGGCAGAAAAGCAGGTATATATAGAGGAGGATTCTAAGAGACAGACGCCACAACAGACACTAAAGAAATATTATATGAATCCCTTCAGATGCAACCGCTGGAAGAATGGATTCCCTAAACAAAATGCAATCCCCCACATCAGATCTGATTAAGGAACGTTGCTATTTCTCCGTCGGTGGGGGATTACCACTATCATTATTATAATTAGCTGCCGCAGCCAAAGCTTTCTTTATTTGGAGACCAGCATCGTCTATCTTCGTTAGGTCTACCGTCATTAAGTCTTTGGCTGAGTCATTCAAGCCATGATCAAATTCGATCACTGTTGTTGGACTGTAATGGAAAATAGCGGAATGTTCGGTTTAACCCGAAAAAATAGGAGTTCTCTCTCTTGACACAGGGGCCACTTACTTCCTCCACAGTGCTGATTCTACGGAGCGATTGGTGACTGGACTGAAATTAATGTGAATTATAGAGCTTAAGATGCTATTATAGGGCCTAGTTAAGGCCTAAAGGTTAGATTTAGCAGTGCTTTTAATATGAACGACGTAGAGTTAGAGAAATGCCGAAGTCAACTCCTTATAGAGTGGAAGAAGCATACGTGTTTCTATATAAATATACAATTTTCTTTGAGTTTTGTTTCCAATAGGAAATCATATAATGCTAAATCAATAAGTTTTTCTGGGTCTGAACAGTATCGGTTGATGACTGGTGAAACTTTGTTTGTTCTTTTATCAGCATTGTAAGAAAAACATTTAATTGTGCTCCTAGTTTACACAGAATGTAGATATTTGAGAAAGTAAAATAACTGAAACAATACTCTATTATCAGTAACTAAAGCAATATGGCAAACTCAATGCAAACTAAAAAAAATGTTTATTCATCCACCTCACTACCCATTTATTTCTCGGTTTCGGTTACTCAAATCAGCAACTTCCTGTTTTTGCTTATTTTATGTAGTTTTTTGTTTCTTTGCCATAAGTTTGTTGAACGAAGTACTAAAATCGACACTGACATTTGTAAATATTCCAAAGTTTCCACCTGATTCGGCAATAACCAACGTTGTGGAAATAGCACTTCTAAGGGTTGGTTAAAGATGTCTCATTTCAAGTAAAACAGAAGTAAAAAAGGGGGAGAGAGATTAACATTTTCCACCAATTTAAGTGTGATGTGCCTCGAAAGGAAACCCCACACACCTAATACAGTTGATAAAATCATCTAAACAAATTAAATTAAAAACAGTACCCCCTCCAAAGCACCAATAAATAAACAGGAAAAGAAAACAGACTTTAGAATGTTTGGACCTTAAAACCTATGAGCTAGACTAGTTTTTCCTTCAAAGCCCTAACAGATGAAGGTTAGGTGTTTTACGCTTTTCACATAAAACATTTTGATTCCTTTTTCAATTTTGCCCCTTCTTCTAGATTGTCTCTTCTCTATACTCTCTTATTCACCTATGAACCTTTCTAGATAGCCGCCTTTTATCACATTAATGTATCAACTCATCCATCCGTATAGTCCATTCATCAAAGTGACCATACATCTATCTGACATACTAACATGAACCCACTTCTAACAGTTCTTGCCTTTACTATGCTGTCTATGCCCTATGGTCGCCGGCAGCAATATTATTTTAGCCAGTCACTGTACATGGAGCTCCAATAGAACAAAAACTGCACGTAATCTCTCTGGTTTGGAAGATGCTGCTGTGGTTCTATGCCTGTATTATATTCAAAGCTGTCAAACTGACCAATACATTTTTTAGCCAAAACATAGCAAGAAAATGGTAACAAATGAATACGCTATTTTTTCGTTAGGTTGGCAAGTCTTTGTTATCTTGTAGAAGAGCAGGAGAAGAGCATTGAAGCAAACACTGGCACACATGTTTCTGATCTTTCATGTGGTCGTGCTGCCAATGGCTCACTTAGCTTACCTGGGAGTAGCACCTCACAGTGCCACTTAGGTCTTGTTGGTGCGTTCACCATGGTGTGAAGGTGTTGGCCACAAATTACGAACAACTTAGCATTCCTCATAATCTACAGGTTTCCTTTGTGCAGATCACACAGTTTATACGCTCTTAAATAGAAAAGGTGATTTAAAAGTAATAAAAAAAATCTGAGTTTCGTATATAATGAGAGGAAGAAAAAGAGGTAGAAGGGGGAGAGACAGAGAGAGAGAGATAGAGAGAGAGAGAGAGAGAGAAAAAGAGAGAGAGCGAGAGAGAGAAAAGAAAAGATAGGTGGAGGGGTAAAAGTAAAGCATAAGTAGTGAGATGGATGACAGCCAATTAATGCACGGTTTTACAATATTAAACAGATATGGCTATTTTGAATGTATCAACAAAGTGCTTTTAGTGGAAAGTTTAGAAATGATAACAGAGATGTAGGAAACAAACATAAACATAACCAAAGCTAACGAAAAATAGGAAAATATGGGACAATAGACTAGGTCCTCAGGTGACTTTTCTTTTTTTTATCTATGAGAGGCAAGGAGAAAGAAATTTACGACCTCCAATGTGGAAGCAGCATGGTTCATTTGTCATCCAGTACAAAACACCATGATAAAAGAGATGATATTCGGGATGTGCCCGGTAAAACCCATTTATTCCTCGACGTGACTTATCCTATTCCTTGACAATGTAGAAAATTTCGACTGTTATTGTCTTCCAAGTGCGTCTATTTTTGTTTTCTCAACTTCATATCAGTTGTATACTACCTCTGTTCGTCTATTTTCTAACGAAGAAAAGCATCTTCACCATAATTGAAATATTTGGGAGTAATTTTTTTTCTTTTTAAGACAATAATGCTTTACCTTTTATTCTTTTGAACCAGAACTCCGAGCAGTTGGGAAAATTGTGTTTTACCTGAAGTTCAATATATTAAAAAAAATCTTTATTGACATAATATTGATATAAGATTTTTGTGCAATTTGTATTTTTTTCAAGACAAATCCGTGCTAGGGTCGGAGCGCGTGAATTCTAAAATCTCATGTTAATATCTTGTACTGGCGGTTGGCAATAAAAAATCGAGCATTCACGGTAAATGAACTCTATGACTCCGAAGTGGAGCAACTTTATCTCTATACTATGCAACTGCTGTTGAATAAATAAATGGAACCGACATCATAAATCTGTACAGTGTTTTATCATCTCGATCGGTTAAATCCTATCGGTGGAAAAGTCATGACAGAGTTATGATGGACGTGACGCGTGCAATGTGTTTTGCTGTGGCACGGTGTGCACTTCTTTTGTCTTAAAGTTTCGATTTTAATCTTCATCATTCTCTTTTTTTTGCTCGTTCCATTACGATATTGATATTGTAAAAGAAATGGTCCCCAAGGGTTCCAGTTTAATTTGAAACGGTTGCCGGTTCAGAGCCCTGGAGGCTGGTCGCTTCTGGCTCTGGGAGAAACACACGCGGATCCGGCCTGGCACACAAGGAAGATGCACTTAGGTAAACATTGATCAGGGCCTGGCGGATAACGCACAGCCGTACATCGGGCACGCAGAGGATGCAAATTAAATGCGATTATTAAACGATTGCTTCGTCCGTGGGTTGGCGGGATGCAAAGGGGAAAAGAGATATGAAGCAGTTTCTTTAGTCTGTAGATTTTGTAGACATATTCCAGAGTTATTCCAGAGTTAAGTTCATTGTTGCAGTGGATGTTTGCTTTCCATTTCGAACTGGCTTTCTTTCGCACTCCATATTCGTGTTTGGCATAAATTACAAACGGGCCTGTCTGTTCACGTGAAGTTTCTATCAATCTCTTCCCTCTCAACGCCATCCTCCTTCATTGTCCCTCTCTTGTTTGTTGGTTTACTAATATTTTATGTTTTAAAACCTCTTTATAAACTTATCCCCCCTCCCCCTTCGCAACCATGATGAAAGGACAAAGAACGAGGGTAAACATTTTGTATAAATCCAAAGCCTAAACATCAACACGTTAATGTGGAGTTTTGGAAGTAAAAACGTTTCGCGAGATCAGGAATTTAAAGGGATGAAAATAACGGGGTGCCATTTTAACCCAATAGGTTAAACTATTTCATCGGTATCAACATTTTTTACATGAAATTTAGCTTGATTAAGTCTACAAGTCAAGTTAAATTATTATAAATGGATGTTTGTTCAACAACCAAGACAGAAACCTAAATCACTCCAGAAAGACACGTTTCTTTAGACTGTGCAATGTTAGTCCCCAGTGCTATCAATTGACTGAGGGAGGCGGGGCAAGACTTGTTTATACGAATAGAGCAGATGAAGGGGAGTTTATTGACACAGTGAAGATTGTTGTGAATCATGGGCAACATCCTGACAGGGCAATATCTGAAAACGACCTTTACAGCTATTGGTAGCTGACGTCTATGTGTATTCTGCCAAAGCCTACAAAGCCCTATAACTCTTGACGAAGGAAACATCCACTAGCTTTATACCAATAATAAATGAACTTCCATCAACTATCCCTTAACCCACCCCGCCCCCTCTTTACACAAACACACACACACACACACACACAGAGCCTCTCTGCCACTCTCTCTCTCTCTGTCTCTCTCTATGTGATGCAAAATGTTATTATCTGATCTCTCTCCCTCTCTCTCCCTCTCTCTCTCTTTCTCTCTCTGCCTCTCTCTGTCTCTTTTTCCCTCCCTTTTTTGTTTATTTGTATATTCATATGCTTGTTCCACCGTCTAGCTAGCCCCTAGATCTAATCTCTTATTCTCTTCCTCCATGTAAAGATCTCTATCTTATCGTTCGCGTTGCTCACTTTCTGAGTAAGAGCATCGCTCACTTCCATTCACACTTGCTTCAGGCCGAGGCTGATATTTGATGAGGCCCAAAGATCAATTGCTCCTGTGTGTTCTATCAGTGGACGCCCTCTTACATCCCAGTTCTCTCTCTTCTCGTAGTTGCCATAGCTGTCTTGTCTCAGGTTCCAAGTTTAGTGCCCCTACGACGCTTATAATTGAGTTTGCTTAGAGTATTTGCTATGAGTAAAAGTCTTTTTGTGCGATATATAAGTTAAGGTTTCTAAAAAAGCACAAATTACACACAAGTGAAAGATATTGTGTCGTTTAAAGGAACGCTGCATGTTGAAGACAGTGGGAAAATGCGAGAACGGATTGAGGGAAAGCAGAGCGGCTGGGTGAGGCAGTTAAAGCGGTAGAGAGTTGCCTTAAAGTGGTCATACTGTTTTCCCCGTCTCCTTCAATTCGTATTTAACTGATTCATTGCAGTTTATTTGCATAATTCATATTTATATTAGTGCAATGGACACGACAAATGGTTTACAGACAAATGGGTTCTTGTAATATTTTGTATTATTCTTACGAATGCAACGTTTTAGTGTTGTTTTTTGTGTCAGAAATGTCCGCAATCAAGACTCTTATGACTGTTTTTATAAGGAAACATTTACTTTTTTTTCTGTGGTATTTATTCTAGGAAAGTATACTTCATACGTTGTATTTGCTAAGATATTTAATCTCATACCCACACAAAGACCGTATGGGTTGTATAAACACCATATCCATTTAACAGAAAGAAATACATTCGCGAATCTCTCTACCCTCTTTATTAGACGAATGTCTATACTTTAACGTCTCGAGCTTGTATCTTGGAACCCAAGAGTGTCATTTGTCTTGAAGATACTGACTTTTATGTTCTTTTCTGGAAGGAGAGCGACGATAGAGTCCGCTCAAGCCAATGTTTGCTTGTCCAACTAAAGTGAGCTCTCTTAATGACGTATTCTGTTTAGAGTAGAGGGTAGACAAAAGCAAACGAACTGCCTTTGTGTTTGTTGACGTTGTTGCTTAAAACGGGGAATAACTGTGTCTGTAGATCTCGAGTCGACACTGCCCATTACCTTCAATCACCCGGTCGGAGTCTGTAGACAGAAATAAAATACTCTATCTCTCTCTTTCTTTCTCGCTAGCCCCCTCTCTCTCCTGCCATTTTATCTCTCTATTCTTTCTGATTTTTTATTCTGCTTCGTTTATTTCAATGTCTTGCATCGCCTCTTCAATATTATTTTTTTATATTCGCCAATTCTTTGATTTCTGTGATACCCTTTGTTGGTTTATCGAAAAGGACGATTTGTTTATGGCCATGGCATTTGAAAAAGTAAATATGCAGTACAAGGGTTACTTCGCACTATGCTATTTACACCACATCTCAAGCGTGTCAAAACAATGTTCATTATGCGTCTTGATTCTTCATATACAACCTTTTAA
>RQTK01000295.1:332194-395085 GCA_003991915.1 Elysia chlorotica
TCCTACACTTTTCCTCCTTTGCAATACATCTACTCCAGAATTTCTCAAGCGCGAACCTTTTGGGGTCTTATCTTTTTCTAACTTCAAGGGCGCTCGTTTCCTGACAGAATTGTTTATGTTTGGGGAAAAAAATACGGGGGAGGGAGAGTGTGTCAATCCAACAGAACGATAAGCCTTGGGCTTTTCAGATCGTGTCATATGCCTGCAAATGGAGATAAAGTATAAATCAGGATTCAGCATCGACAAGAGCCTTATTTTTTTGTATTAACTTCAAGTGCTTTTTTAAAGGCATCTTTCGATTTCCATGAAGCGGCACGATTTATGTGGCCATACAAGGGTATAGAAATTAAAGAAAATGAGTACATACATCAAACAAAGCAATTAAAAAGTATAATTTAAAACACCAAAGCTATGTGAATAGACTTACATCATTAAAAAAAAAAAGAAATTATGAATGTATGTTCACGTGAGTAGATTTAGCGACTAGTTATTCCTTTATTCCTTAAAACTGTCGTAAAAATGTGTGTAATTTTATTTACTACTCTCACTTTATTTCCTCAATATTTTTATATTAAGCTTATTAATTTTCTTGCGCTTTTTGAGCTTGCTTAATCATCTGTCTTTGAATTTTCGAAAGTAAACAGCAGTGAGAATATGCTTTTGCCGAGGATACTTTTTCATCCACGTCCCAAAAGTGAAATAATAATAATATCTGGTTTAGAATATATTATGGTATTAACTTAATTTAACCAAAATGAACTTTACAAAGCTGAACAAAGTTTGAAATCTGAAGCCTATAAATAGATCTATATTCAGAATCAAATTCAGTCTGTAATTAATCCTTCAGCTTTGCCCATCTCACATGCCGCGCCCACGAATTCCGTGAGTTCTCAACAAGTAATGATAACAAAAAAAAACACACTACTACAATTTATTCAGATTGCCTTTATATGAATTTACCAATTCCTAGAAATAATTATTGTTTTTTTACACCGCTTATTTTGTATAAGGAGAATATATGAATCAGGAACTCCAAGCCACTTTTTCCAAAGTATTGCAACGTTCAAAAAGGTCTTTGCCACAGCCGGTATTGAAGAGACGCTGCGGTAGCAGCTAGATAGGCGCACATTCCGTTTAGACCTCATGAGCGCCGTAAATCTCCACTAGATAGTGGAAAAGGCTCATCCTCGGGCGTTTGGAGGCGGCCGTTAAACACAAAAGTAACCCATGTGGCTCCGGCTTGAAGAGAGACAGGCCGTAACGACCAGGCAGATGTCCAGTTGTGAGTGCTAAATCTCCGGACCCTGGTGGCTCTGGCCGTCTGACTTGCCTCACGGCAATAAAACGGTTATCAAGCGGCTGGGGATGGTAGCCCTAGAGACAACTTCCCCGGGTGTGTCTGCTGGAAGGTTTTAAAAAGTTGGCCATACGGCACTGAACCATGTTCAATCCTTTTAATAGCGTTCTGCAGCCAGCGATTTAGTGGCAGACCCGGGGGGTCATGTTTAGACTGGGCGTTGGTACTGGGCAGTTAACGTTTGGAGTAAAGTTTAATCATCGTGCACAGTGTAACATCGTAAAAAGTCACCAGTCTATGGTCCGTTTTTTTTTCCCTATTTTGTTCTTTCTTTCGTGTCTGTTCTTAAAACATTTACTTTTGTCATACTGTATTAAGTGTTGTTCTTGTCATATCGTCATGGTTATGGTCATCATCATCATCATCATCATCNNTCATCATCATCATCATCATCATCATCATCATCATCATCATCATCATCATCATCATCATCATCACCACCATGACAGCAAACACCACCACTACAACCATCGTGATGTGTATTTTGTAATGATTTTTTCTCTCCTTGTCTTAATGTGTTGTATAACTATACCAAAATATATGTGATCAAGGCTTCTTGACTTCGCATGCCTACTCTTAGCGTTATGGTGTATACCGATGCCAATTAATACCAACATACCGCCTCTTAAGCATTGTGTTATATACTCGTACCTTGGTGTCAACCAAGTTCCAATAACAAACGCTAGCAACAGAGCAATATTTGCGTTTCTCGTGATTTCTACAAGAACAATAAACATAAAAATAAAGTAAAAAGGGTTTAGTGGAGGCGGGTGCGTGGTTTGTTTTCCAAGTCTATCCTACTCGCTGGAATGTGGTGATTGAAGTGCTTAAAGATTTCAGGCAAGTGGGGGTCTGACCTTTCGGTAGCGATCTTTCGCCAATTACTATGCCGACTGGATATATTTTCTTCTATCTAAAGCGCGAGTTTCTAAGCAAATCTCATTTTTTAAAATCATCTTGAAAGCAAAACTTATCACGTCCAAATGCGAATTGGGGTACATTCATTTTTTATTCTTGGTTTTGGGTGAGAGAATGTGTGAACGACTCGAGTAGTCCTTATAATGATTTCTAAATCATTTATTGAAGTCATAATAAATGCAACCTCCTTTGTACACTACACGTACAACCTTTACCACAGAACCTGACACTTTTTTACGTTTCCTGAAGTATTACTTACGCAATGACATTTTTTTGTAATTGTTTTAAAACGCCAAAGAATGTAAGTGCATCTTGAATGACGCACAAATAAGTTAGTTTCGCCCTTTGGTTTCTTGGAAATCATCTACGGCGACGGGGTCACCAGCTAAGATGGGGCGGCGAAACTCATCTTATCTTTCCAGAATAGTAAATGATTAATGTCAATGCTCTTAGAGGTGTGTTTTTTGGTTAATGAAAACTATTACACTCACGGCTTTTTTACGGAAAGGTAATTTGCTATAATGTTAGCACACTACTCTAGCACGGAAATGCCCATAACCAGGTAGAGCTACGGAAGAACATGTATATTTATAAGATATGTGCGTGGTACTGCTAAAGATCTATGTATTTTTATATATAACCCGATAACTCTAGGCTCTGGGTTTTCTTACTCCGTTAATTATGTACATCTATTTTCATTGTTTTGCCATTTCCACCTCTCCAACGCTTCATTAAGAGTAATTTGCTGTGTGGAGTGGACGTCAATCTTCCCCCAGACTGCGCAGATTTGCTCATTACCTGATAGTGGCGGTATCGATGCGCCAGTGTTGACCGCGGCGGTTCACTGGAGTTTCCCAGTGCGTTAACAGTCCACCTGCCCCCAAGCGAAGACAGGCCCGACTTAACTGTTTATTTGTCATCGTGCCTAATTGGTCTCCGTGGCCGGCGCTGCCGGTGCAGACAGACCTGCAGGTACCCGCGCTAACCGCTGTATTAAGTCAACTGGCGCTTATGTAGCTCCTTGTGTGGTCAAGGTTTGAGAAAATGCGGGTTATGTGAGTCTATTAGGGCGTTTTAATTTAGTTTTATACGTTAATGTGTTTCGGAAGCCATCAGGAATCATCGAATGGTTGATATAGTTGTACATGTAATACAATTATTGAAAGGAAAAACTACAAGCAGAAACTGGTTAACTAGATAAGACCACCTTCTCTCATAATAATCTTTGAACTGAAAAAAAAATTGCTAACCTTTTTTTATAGTTAATATCGGAAACTCTATTACCCACTTTGAAATCAAAACGATACTATTTTAAAACTTTCTTTTTTTCTGTCTACCTATTTTCTTGTGGATAAAATAACCAAATTTGAAAAGTCCAATTGTTGATAAATTCTACGTTGGTTGCTGGATCATATTAATTTGACTTTAATCATGTTTATATCAGTGCACCTGACGAATCATATTTTGTAGCATGCCTTTATCGAAGACTGATCTGCATCAGCATTCTATGCCTATGCAGGGTGTGAGAAAGAATAAATGGGTAAAAGCAGGTCGTGTCTTCCGTGGCCAATAAAATCATCCAGGTTGGGTTTGTAACCCGTAGCATGCACTCTTAAACTGAAACAGCTGCTGTCCACATTTCGCCTTAGTTTTTTTTTCCTCTTGCGCCAATTTACGATGTTGCACTCTTGATTTGAACCGTTTGTCGATAACTTTTATTCATCCTGGTTTTCATAACTTTTCTCAATATGTTTATTGTCTTTAGAAATACGTCATACGTCATTTTGATATTCATTGTTTGCCTTCTGCCAAGTGGATCACACATACAGCACGCAGTTATGGTTATTTTTTTTTCTACTTAATATTCTTCCAGGACTTTTCACTGATATAAAAATATATAAATAGATGATCTCTAAATTAGCTCACCAACGTGCACTCTGAAATAATTGCCCTATGATGAAACTTCACATTGTTTTTTTTTTTTTGTTGTAATATCTGTATCGTTTTTAGTTTAAATATGACTTTTCCCATTCAAACTATGTGATCACCATTTGTCTTTGTTTTGATTTGTTGTTATTGTTTAATTTCCATAAATCTTACTCGCATTGTACTACTTCAACACTCCCAGACTATTTTAACGAACTATATTAATTTGCCTCCCCAATTTCGCAGCGAGATCAATCGACATGGAAACGAAGATGGAGAAAGTGTGTAGCACGGTGGTGCCAGATCTCAGCGATGTTATTGGCACATTCGGGAATCCCCGGAAAGGCGGCGCTCACCCCAACTCGAGGAATCCAAACTACTCCAACGGAACGGCGCCTTTCGGTGAGTTAATGGTTGGTTTTATTGAGTTAAAATTTAAAACGGGTACGTGTACAAACCATGCGTTGTAGAAGTTTGTGAAGAAAAGGGTTTAAAATAAAATGCGTGTTTATGGAACGGGTTTTGAATAAGTCAGTATCAGTTTTTAAAAATGACATCCCTTTGGTTTTTCTTTTTTTAATCGCTCTTAAGATAAAACTTGAAATTTGAAACAATCTAATTTTTTCGGCAAAACGTATAGTGCAAGCTAAAAGGAATCTATGATGATTTATCGTCGCATGTAATACTTGTTGGTATGTCTAAAATATGCGTATCTTTGCATCAAAAACAAAGCTGTGGCTTGCGCATCTTGATTTACTTCATCGTCCAATATTAAGAAAACAAGCAAACATTTGGGCGCTCGTTTCAAGTCTTTTGAAACCTTAGAAGACATGCAACTAGCAATTAATAAAAGAAACCACATGATCCCATAGCTAACAGGATCATGTTTTGCCATATCCTAGGCTCGTGAAGCAGTAATTAACCGCTTAATACTCACACAGACAGACAGACACATATTAATTTTTGTCCTGGATAGAATTTCCTTTTTGTTCTAAGTCTCGATTTACCGTAGCGTTGTAATTACTTCACTTTGTCTAAGATTCTATAACAAAATAATTTATTATCTTAATGCTGTTTCTCAGGTCCTGCCACAAGGACGCCAACACAGTTTACACCAGTTGTTCTCAGTCGCAACAGACCAATAACCAAGTCGGTACCTCCAGGTAAGACTATGACTCTCTTGAAATTCGCATATTTTCAATGCTCTTGTAAATGTGAGAGAAATAATTCCTTATCTTAAACGTATTGTAATTTGCTAAATGCTGGTCACTCGTTATTTTTATGCTTTCTCAATCTATAGCTTTAAATACTTGGACGCTGTCGCAGGCTACCTTTTCTGTGGTGTTTGTTTTTGCTAGGGTGCGGTTAACGCAAGGTTTATAACATCTTGTAGGTCGCAACAGTACAGTTATTTATACATTAAGATAAAATGATGTATTAATCTTTCAAGGGGTATTTTAAAACAGACGATATTTTGTAATGATTCCATGACGTACCTCCACAGACACGTTCTGGATGACCCAGTTGGAGCAGCGAGTCCCGGGCTCTGTGAAGCTCAACCTGAGCGTGCCTGGAGATGCCATGGTCGGTGTGTACGGCAGACGGGGCATGGCCCCCACACACATCCAGTTCGACTTCTTCAAGGTCATAGACGGCTCCAGGGTGGGCAACGGCCGAGCCAAGAGAGCAGTGGTGAGAGCGGACAGTGATTTGTTTATTTCTTTGTTTATTTGTTTATATGTTAACTAGCGTCCAAGTTCAACACAATAATAGCCTATATTGTGGACGTATCCAAAAACTAACGTATTACAGTTTTACGTTCTGCCACACAGAGTCAGATAGGGGATAACATGACTTTTGTCTCAGCCGCAGTAGGGAACAAGGCGGTCCAATTGGGGTTTGAGCTAAGGATTTCATGATTAAAAGTCCCGCGCTCTACTATTGGGCAATCTCTTCCCCTGGCAGAGATTAATAACGTTTAAATTGCTTCAATGTATATTCGCTCAAAAGTATAGGTTCCACATTATACGTGCATCTACCCACCTGAAGTAACTTTTTGTTTGTACTTACATACACTCGCATTTTAAATAGACTGGAAAGGTGCATAGCAAACGTCGTCTGAGTTGTTACAAAGTAAATAACATTCAAAAAGAATAAAACATGCATGTGTCACTTTACATTTTGCGAGCACTCCGGGATGAGCGCATGTGCCCCCCCCCCCCCCCCCCCCCCCCGAAAGTTGACACAGGGATATTTTGATCAATATTAAAACACTGACCTTTCGTGGTGCAGTGGGCTTTTTAAAATGCCATCAAACCAAGCAAACAAATTAATCAACTTAGATGCACTACAAGGATTTAACCGTTTGCTTCATTGATTTGTTAACAGAGAGGCAACGACTACTTTGCGCGTGACACGGCCCTGGTACAATATCTGGAGCAAGGAGATTGGTTCATCGGTATTTTCAATGACAGAGAAACCTATTCTACAGTGAGCTTGGCGATGGAGCCGCACTGTGAGTTGTTATATGTTCATCATTCAATACAACTTGAAAATAATTTAAATGTTATTCAAATTGTTTGCATACCACAAGCATTTAACCATTTTCTCCCCAACCAAATCTCCCTCTCTCTCGCTCTCTCTCTCTATCTATCTATCTATCTATCTATCTATCTATCTATCTATCTATCTATCTATCTATCTATCTATCTATCTATCTATCTATCTATCTATCTATCTATCTATCTATCTATCTATCTATCTATCTATTTATCTAAATATCTGTCTCTCTCTTTTTTTTAAATCTGTTTTTGCACGTTCATTTTTCTATATT
Organism: Elysia chlorotica; assembly: GCA_003991915.1. NCBI lineage: Eukaryota > Metazoa > Mollusca > Gastropoda > Plakobranchidae > Elysia > Elysia chlorotica. Next base: position 339,229 of record RQTK01000295.1, read on the forward strand.
TCTTCGTGTTTATGTTTGTCCGTGTACCTCTTTGGTTACCCTTTTCTTTACCTCTCAACATGTGATAAATAGCTAAGGTAATGCAACAAAATTATGCTAAACTGTAATTATGAAATGTAATTATAAAAAAACAATAATGTTTCGAATTTATTTCAAACTCTGTACAAAGTTAATGTTGAGCAGAGCTTTCAGTATGAATGCCTCTTAAGAAAATTACTATGATTTCTGCAATCAGAACTTTTTCACCCTGTCTTTGATACTACCTTAAAATATACCCTTGTGGCACAGTGTAGTATACCTGTCTTTGTAATTCCTTTAAAATACCCCCCCCACCTCGGGGCATGGTCTAGGTATGCATCTCTTTTATAGTCCTTGTCTTAAAATATACTCCGGTGGCAGGGTCTAGTAAACATATCATTGTAGCTTTTTAAAAATAATACCCCGGTGGCAGGGTCTAAGTATACATGACTTTGTAACACTTTTAAAATATACCCTGGTGGCACAATGTAGTATAGCTGTGTTTGAAACACCTTTAAAATTATACCCCTGTGGCAGGGTCTCGTATGAACTTAAGCTAAGGCCGTTACTCAAACTCCTTTACTGTAGCTTAGTCTTTAGTGAAACTAAACACGTTTCTGTTGCTGGTGTATGTTTCAGCCATGGACTCAGATTGTCACCTGAACTGCAACGGGAATGGCGAGTGCCGAGACGGCCAGTGCCGCTGTTTCCAAGGATACACCGGATACGACTGTGGGCAGAGTGAGTACACGTTTTAATTCAACCCGATTCTTTTGTCAGATTAAGTATATTTTAGTTACCCCTCTTTATCCTACCTAACTCCATCTCTTCTACTTTATCTGTTTGTTGGTCTCTTTCTCTCTCTCTCTCTCTCTCTCTCTCTCTCTCTCTCTCTCTCTCTCTCTCTCTCTCTCTCTCTCTCTCTCTCTCTCTCTCTCTCTCTCTCTCTCCCTCCCTCCCTCCCTGTGTCTCTATTTTTCTCTTAATCTCTCTTTCTTTCTCAATACATTTCTATAATTTTCTGTACCGTGTTTCATCTTTTTTCCCCCATTATTCCTCGAGTGAAAAATAAAAACAAAAAAAAGTTTGAATGACCAGATCAGAATAGTTCGGAACAGAGCATTCTCCCCCGGAAATGTTTTTTTTTTCAAATTTGTTTTCAAATTCTTTTCAGTGTTGTCTCTGGTTTGTTTACAATTCATTTGAAATGTAAAGGTTGCTCCGCCTCCTCATTTTTAAAGAAGGATCTATGTCCATGAACTTGAGCAAAGATACATTATCTTCGAAAAGCTAAAACTTGTAGCATATTATTGTTTTTCGGGCCGTTATTTTGTTCCTTTTTGATTTTCCTTGTTCCGAGACTTGATATCCATTGTTTTGTTTTGTTTTTTGCCTTGCCCACCCAGAGGCTAGAAAGTTCGTGTTTTCGTTCTTTCTCCTCTTTCCTTTTTCATTCTGACTTAGTTACGTCATCCACTTCCCTTTGACTGGAAGTAATATAGTCTGCAAAGTTTTGAAACATTTAAGATAAGTGAGTTTGCCTCAAGCTGTTTTTATATAATCCACGTTGATGTCGTATGACTTCCATTAATCTGTGCAAACCTATAATGTCAAGTCTAGGACTTGTGCAATATGTTATGATCCAAGCTTCTTCCGACTGGGGAGAACTTCCATCTCATTGATTTCCCTAGCGTGCGATTTCTTTACAAAAGTGGATGATCTTAAAGTACACCTACTCCTTCTTGGGGGCTTATTTTTATCATAATATATTTCCTATTACTAAAATTGACTTTTATGAATATGGTCTAATCTTACTGCTGGACTATCTGTTCTATTATTTTTCCTTCTACCTCTCTAGACTCTAATCATTAATTTGCTAAAGGCATAGTACTTAGAGATCTAGAACTAAGCCACCAATTGTGATCTGGTACTTAAATACAAATTTTAAAGAATTTGTTTTAAGTTATAAAATCTTAGTAGTTAATACCTCTCTTCATCAAACATTTTATTCATTTTTTTTACTAGCCCAGCTATTTTGAGCGTCAGGCCTTGATTTCATCTTTTTTTTTAAATATTGCTTTACTAGCACTCATGTCTAGTATCCGCCTGGTACATTTTATTCTTTCAGTGTCATATAAATCAATTTACAGTAAAAGGCTCAGAGCTCCTCAATTTCCAGCTTCTGGCTATGGTTAGGGTGGTAGCAATTCTTTTTTTTAAAGTTATTGTGTTTCACCAGATTGTGAAATGCACATTTTCTCTGCACATGCACACGGACTACACGAGCAAATAGTTCCATAGTGGAACTGTTACAATTTTATTTTTACAATCTAACAATATCCTACCGTGGTGGGATCGCTTTATTGTCTTAATTGAGACAACTGCTCTCTTATCAGATTTAGACGAAAGCCATTTATAGCGCAAATTATTTCCCTTGAGCTAGCTACTCGCTTTGGAAGATCTTGGCCATTGGAAACTGCACGGAGCAATTTGTGCCACCACTGGCAATCCACGTCTTGATCATATCGGAAAAGCCCAGAGTCGCAGTTTGGCTTTTCGTCCTGCATCTCTGGGGATGTGCCGGCAGGTCTGCCTGCTGGGAATCGACGTATCTGGAGCTGGGCCTGGGCTGGACAGGCGGCTCTGACCAGTGGTGGGCAGCTACTTTAAGATGAGCGAAATTTTCTCTCACCAAGGGTCATTTCCAAGCATGGCATTATATTTCCAGTCGGCTGAACAGTATAATGAGATGTGACGAATGCTATAACTGGTTTTGGGGTGCCATAGGTTCAACAATAGTCCGAGAATGGGATAAAGGAAGCAACCAACGTCGGGCAGTGGTATTTAGATTTTTGACCAACGAATAAATATGTATACGACGTTTCGACTTAATAGAGCTAAACTGAAATATGGTTAGTTCTTGAAACAACAATTTGTATGCTATTATTACAGTTTCAAAGGCGTTAGGACCTTGAATCCTGATTGACATCATAGTTATAATGCAATGTTGCACTGATTAATATTTCATATCCCAATACTCTCGGACAGATTACATTTTATTGTGAATGCTCTCTGATCCTTTTTCCCCTTTGCAATGTTTCTCTTAGTCACTCGATCTGTCCTATATTTTTCTCGCATTTGTCTGAAAAATCTTGAAAATGGTTTTTGCGCCCAATGTAAACCTTTCGCATATATTTCTTAAGAAAAAGAGGGAGAGAGAGAGAGAAAGAGAGAGAGAGAGAGAGAGAGAGAGAGAGAGAGAGAGAGAGAGAGAGAGAGAGAGAGAGAGAGAGAGAGAAACTCAAGGTTAAAAACACAGTCTGCTTCTATGGATATTTTGTTATCCTGTTTCTCAGGTTCCACAAACTAATATCTCAGCCATTCCCAGGTTTCCTCCTTCATTATTTTCATTATGTTCTTTTGCTTATTTTACCGTGCAACATATCGCTAGATCTTTTATTAACGTTTCGTGGCAAGAAAAGTAAAGCAAATCAAAACACAGCACTGCGTGCATGCAACTCGCGGCCCATTACTAACAAAAATCACATTTCCTTTCAACAATCGTGCCGATAGACTGTAATAGCCAAGACTGCAAATTCAAGATAACATATTAATGAAAGCACAGTATGGACGAGGTAGCTCGTTCCTAAATAAATTCTCACAGCATCAGCAGAACTGATTGTATCCGCTATTTTCACGACTATATAATTATGTTGTAAAAAAAGTTTCCAAACGTATCCGACGCAGACACGCTTCTGGTCTCAAAGTCGAATCGGGGGAAAAAAAACAACAAAAACAATTTTTTAGTGCCTATAAAAATGTATTAGAATATTATAAAAGATCTACTGAGGTTTTTTAAGGCAAAAAAGATACTGATATGTTTCCTTGTAAAAAAATGTTAAAGAATATTTTCAAATGTATCTTGAGATAAAACCTAGAATCTTTCAGGGGTTTTGGACAAAAATCTTACACAAAACTTGCTCATGCATACGTAAGTAATATTTTAGATTTATTGAAATCTAAAAGTTAAGAATTCAGATGTTTTTTAAACGTTAAACATACTCTTTAACCGTATCAGGGGAATATATAGCTGACTTCATTCAATGTGTAATCATTCTGTGAAAAAAGGCCAAGCATTTAGTCTGGTGTCATTCGGTTGAAAACGTGGCGTATTGACTTTATTTTTCTGCAAAACAATTTCCAACAGAAGCACTTTAGAAAGACATTAAAAAGAGAAACCAGGAAGAAAAGTTTAGAGTATGTTTATTGGTTCGATGGAATCGGATAGTAATTGCTTGGATTTTTTGTTTGTATTTTTCTCAATGTTAAGCTCACGATCAATAGATAATAACGAGTCTAAATCGAAGCAAAGATTGCCTAAGCCAGGCCGATTTTTATTTCTCCCCCCTTCCCCCCTTATTTCCTTGAAAAAGGCACCGAGACTAGCTGTTAAGCTTTTTGCTAAAAGGGGAAATGGAGAATGAAAAGGTTATTGGGTGCTGCGGGAGATTTTTCAAGGAAAAAAAGAGAAATAGAAGAGAGAGAGAGAGAGAGAGAGAGAGAGAGAGAGAGAGAGAGAAAGAGAGAGAGAGAGAGAGAGAGAGAGAGAGAGAGAGAGAGAGAGAGAGAGAGAGAGAGACAGACAGACAGACAGACATTGGGTGCTGCGGGAGATTTTTCAAGGAAAAAAAGAGAAAAGAAGAGAGAGAGAGAGAGAGAGAGAGAGAGAGAGAGAGAGAGAGAGAGAGAGAGAGAGAGAGAGAGAGAGAGAGAAGAGAGACGATAGAGGGACAGAGGCAGAGACAGACAGACCAACAGAAATACACAGGCAGGTTTAGGCAGGATGCTTACAGCTTTCAGAGGCAATGGTATATTGAGAGGGAAAATATGACGACAGATTAACTGTGTTTTGAAATGCATGTGTGATAAAGATACATACGTACACACCTAGGAAGAAAGTGAGCAAAGTAGAGATGTAATGCAGAGACTTCCAATGCTGATCACTATTGACAACTCGAGAAGTCCGAACTTTTAACAACCGCCAGGAAAGTCCTGTTAAGAGAAGAAGAAATAGAACTTTATCGCCAAGCAATGCGAAATAGAATAATCGGAAAAAAATTGAGAAAGGCCATTCATTATCGACGTCCAAATTTTTACTTCTGCCTTTCTACGCTATTTTTTTTCCGAAGAAACGTATGATTTATGAATAGCGTTTGAATAGTCATCAGGAATTTTTGTCGGCTGAAGTGCTCTGCCCTCGCCATTCCAGACAGTATTTAAATCGACCGAATAAGAGCGAGAACATCTCGAAGAAGTGACTGAAACCAAGATGCTTCACCTCTGACCGGGCCCAACACACTTCATTTCCTTTAGCCAAGGTCTCTGGAGAGGCTGGGACTCTGGCAACGTCTAGATGTCTCCCGATTTCAATATACCATTCCGCAATCGTCTGTTGTAAAGCATCTCCAAGCAATATTTGCCCAAGAGACAAGAGGATCGGTAAAAGGAGCTGTAGTACTGCTGGTTCTTGGTTTCGTTTGTCTTTCCTTTTCTCTCTTTTATTTGTAACGTGTTGCGAAGTTGTCAAAAGGAGAATTCAAAAGGCCGAGAAGGATATTGGGGAGAATATTGGAATCGTGAGATGACGGAGACTGAAATCAGAAGAAAGTGCATGAAATCTTTTTTTTTTTCTTTCTATTTCATTTTCTGTTGAGGAATAGAGACACTAACCTTTAAAGGCATATAGGTACCAAGTTAAAATGTAGAAGTGGCTTTATTATCCCCATAATTAAACGACAATATTTCTACGTCATCGTTTGCAATTAAGAGAGAGAAAGAGAGAGAGGGGAGGTAGGAATGACGAAATTCAGGTACAGAGAGACGGACAAACAATGAGAGAGGAAGAGAGGGAGACAGACCAAGAGCAGAGAGATGAGTGTGAAATGAGGAGGGGCAATATATATAATTCCTCGTTATTGGACGTGTGTGGAAACCGAAGGTGTGTGTGTGTGTGTATGTGAGAGAGAGAGAGAGAGAGAGAGAGAGAGAGAGAGAGAGCGAGAGAGAGATAAAGAGAACGAGCATAAATAAAGATTTGTTTTTTTCTTTAATATGTAATACAATTACTGCACGTATCTTGGCATTGGTGCAGCATATAAATCCGTATACGGTTAATATGATATGCGGGCAACGCACAGATTTAATCTTGCTCAATCTGGCTGGGAAGGAAGCGAAGGAAGACATATTTCATTTCGTGGCGTCCTCTGCACCGCTTTCCTTTTCGTTCTCTCATATACACAAGAAGAGGCTTCTTTGATACCCTATACAACAATCAACCGTTCCTTAAACAATCAAACGGCGCCCGTCTGTAAAGGCATCTCATTTTCCATCCCGCTGAACAACTTTGATAAATTATAGATGCGTCCTTTTTGTTGTGTTTAGGATGTAATGGAATAAAATATTCTTTGGTTTGGAAAATGCTGTAACAAATATGGAACTCACATGAAAATAGGAGATTGCTGATTGCATTGATTTTTTGTTTTTTGTTTTGGTTTCGTTTTTAGCTTTATCTGTATTTTATCTCGGTCTTATTGTTGATATAGTTGAAAGAAAACTTGGTCGGTCGGTAAATTGCAATTTTAATACTTTACATGTTCAGAATGTATTTAATTCCAATGTAATCTAAATCGTCAGTAGTTTTCTTGTTAGTGCTAAAAATAAACTGTGGACATTTTCCCAACTAAATTATAAAGCATTTTACACTCTTATTCTGTATTCTATTGGTAGGATCATTTTCTAATGCTTTTAAATTTTCGAAACTTTGTTCTCCTAATTGTAAATAAAATGGAAGTAAAATTAATACATAAAAATAACCTCCCGAATGAAGAAATAAAATCAACCAATCGATACATTATTTTGTATACTTAAACATTAACAGGTGCGTAAATTCGATTCCGTATTGATGGAATTCCCGAACAGTATTCAAAAACATTGGTAATATTGTCTTCCGATTTTTAAAAATGTTTTAATATGATTTATCTACAACACAAAAATATCGAATCCCAAAGAAACCTGCATGCACCAAAATTAGAAGACTGCTTTTTTTCTCTTTATAATTGATTTCGCTGCACATTCCTTTTTTTCGCTGCCTAAACGCAGGTGATTATTCCTTTCGTATGGGATCACGCACTTTATTAAGAGGCAAATTCGGAAGAAAAAAACACCCCCAATTCGAGTTTAAAGATAGCTCTTGGAGTGTTTCTTTATGTTTTTCTTGTGTCTTTTCTCTCTCCCTATGGCATCCCGAAAACCAATAACCTGAAAGCCTACGCACAGAGAACATCAAGTGGGCATCAATTATGCCCTCTACGTTCTTTCATACCTCGAAATATATACATGGATAGAAAAGCTTAACGCCTCTTTGCTTAATGCACCTAGCGCCTTTTAATGTTCTTTCATGAAGATAAATGTTCTGTGGTAACAATTTTCGTTTGGAGTTTTTGTGTATGTTTTTATGTTTTCCTTTATTCCATTCTCTTTCGTTTTCTGTGGAAGATTTTCTGTCGTTGTAATTTTCTCTTTTTATCACATGCATATTGTGGTAAGCAATACTTTTGTTATCGTTGCCTTTTTGGTGCGCTCACGTTATGTTTCACTTTTTAGACATTTCAATACAACTCTTGATAACTCTGCATAAATTTAAACACTATTGTTCGCTTTTGCTTCAAAATGAAAACACACAAACATAGAAACGTTATTGTTATATCTCAAAATGATTCAGTGGGTGTGTTCTGTCCAGCGGTCACTTATCATTCCTCCATTAAAAGTTTAGCTTATTTTTGGTTTCTATTACATTTGATTCTTATGCGCCAATCAAGCACTACATATGAATATTAATCGTTAATGTAAAATTCGTTTTGTTGACTTTTGATTTATTTTTGAATGAACCGTCTGTCTGTCCGTCTGTTTGCCTGTCTGTCTGTCTGTCAGTCTATTTGTCTTCGTATCTTTCTCTCCACATCTATTCCACTCTTGTCTATTTCTTTCTTCAAATCACTCTCTTTCTCTGTCTCCTCTAAGGCCACTCTGTATTTTCCCCTCTCTTTTTTTTCTCGGGTCTTAGTAATTTCATTTTCAGCCAGGAAATTCCGTGTAGGGTCTCAGGGGACGCGGAAAGAAGAGAGAGCGTAAGAAGCGCCTTGTTATGAAGGTGGCTGCGGGAGACAACGCGATTCATCTCAAAGCTTACAAACTTAACTCCCTTGTGGTGGCCCAGCCAAGATGTTTTTCTTGAACAGGTTTTAGTTTTCCAGATAGGAGGAGAGTTTCAGGAGATAGGGTCTCAGATGGAAATAAGCTGCGTGTTCGAAAGAGGGAAGAAATGGAGATGTCATTTTAGCCAAGAAAGAAGCGAATGAGAATTGGAGCGCAATTGTAAATGGTTCAGCATCACTCAGAGAAAAGAAAATGTCTACAGTCAAATCTGTCGTGGAGCGGGGAGAGAAAGTAGAACAAGATTAAGCTTGTGCGGAAAAAGGAGTACATAAAAAGAGAGAGAGAGAGAGAGAGAGAGAGAGAGAGAGAGAGAGAGAGCGAGAGAGATAGAGGGAGAGAAAGAGATAGAGAGAGACAGACAGAGACAGAGATATATAAACAGACAAACAGAAAAGGGTTTTGATTGTTATTAAGTCTCAAGGATATCGATATTTAACTAATCTTTGAAATAAGCGCTGCTAAAACAGAAGATGTTTTTTTAAAGGAGAACGGGATAATCAGATTTATTTTGGCGGATTACAATGGGGAGAAAAGCTCTGGGGGAACTGACTTTACTTGTGATTAAGCTGCGATCATATCAAGTGTTGGAGTTGAAAGGCTTAGCAGTCCCGGTGGACGCCCCGGCCCAGCTGGAGTCTGGACGAAAGCCAAATTTCTGTTATTGATCTTTTTTTTTTTGGCATAATAATTATATAGCGAGAGCGAAATGTAATGTGCCTGTTTGGAACTATAATTTTCCCGGGTTTTGTGATTGTGAATCCCACGATGACAATCATGCATAAAATATACAAATTATTTGGCAAAAACGTTGAAGAGACTCATGATGAAATTCATGATTTTTTTTTTGCGTAGAATTTTCTTCGTTATCGTAAATTCGAATTCTCAGCAAGCCAACATTGTGACTATAGAATATTATTCTCAATTTATAAATTATTCATCGCGTTCATCCTCCTTTTGCTCGCCAAAAGAATAAGTAAATGGGAAGGATTGGTCAAATAGATTAGAACGCGGCATGACTTGCGAGATGTATCTAATTTTTTCTATCTTATGAAAGTCCTGTTGTGACAAAATTTATGAACTTTTAAAGGCCTAAAACTTATAAAAAAGTAACTTGAAATAAAAAGGTAACGCGTTTCACATCTACCATACCAAAACATATTCAACGAACTTAAAGCGTTGTTTATAATTTGCACTGCTCTCTTCAGCTTTCGTGTTTTTCTAAATACAACGATTTTTTTCTTCTGATCCGGCACTCACTTGAGCCTGCGCCCTTCGACTTGATTACACGAGAAGAGTGTGTTATGTCTTTTCCGTAATATAGTTTTTTTTTTCATAATTAGGGTTAGGTGGAAGAAGCCGAGGTCTTGTAGTTTAGGCAGTTAATAGAATATGTTCCACTTCATATGTTTGGGGCAGAGAGAGAGAGAGAGAGAGAGAGAGAGAGAGAGAGAGAGAGAGGAGAGAGAGAGAGAGAGAGAGAGAGAGAGAGAGAGAGAGAGAGAGAGAGAGAGAGAGAGAAGAAAGGTTCTTTTTGGGATTGTTATCCATGGATGTGGTAGTTCAAAGAAATAAGCTGGGTTCGTAGCCGATATATTGTCACCATCCTGTTCTTCCATTTTTTAGAAAGTTAATGGTGCATTTTGGGTTGGGTGTTTGAAGAGAAGACAAATCTTTCCCACAACCAAATCATTTAGCGATTCCCATTCCTCTTCTTTCCTATAATCTGTATGGCTGTAGTCATGGATGTTGTTTAAGGGTTTTGGGGGTTGTTCCTTGTTTAACTATTTTGTCTGCTCCTTTATTCCCTGGGATGTTTATATGTACTGGTATCCGTTGAAGTGTGAGTTTGACAGAATGGGCAGTAAGGTAATTTGTAATAGTTTTTGCAAGACTTTTAATATAATTATGAGTTTTCTGTTTGCGAGTTTAAGAGCTTGTTAGACAGATTTAGCATAAGAGAAAGTATCACTTAATTTTCCAAGCTTCATAAAAATAGGTTTGATAGATAGGGGAGTGAAGTTTATTTTGCTACAGATTCTGCCTCATAATTTGAACAAATTCCCCCACTGGCATTAGATATGTATTAACGGGTGACATCTGGTAATTGCTTGCTTGATTCATAACCAACATTTAATGTGCCTTTAAAGGCTAAACCATCTGTGTATACTAGGATTGAGTTATCTGTGAAATATTCTTGAGATTGTTTTTGTTGATGTTCTCTATCAGTTGTGTCTTTGTCTCAGGTGTTACTTGTCTTTTATGCGGTGAAAGGTCGTGATAAAAAGTTAGATCTCTCTGGTAGATCATGTTTATCTCTGGGCTTATCGGCTGAATAGAATCTAGAATAGAACTCCTTTGGAGTCTTGATTCCAACTTGTCAAAAATGTTTCGTTTGGATGGTGTTCAAGGCGCCGGTATAGTTCAGCGGTTTCCATGACAGCTACTTCTCTCCGTAGTCTCAGTGGTTCAACATTGGTATGAATTTCACAGGCGTCAGTTCTTAGTGCCCCAGATGCAAACCTCAACGCCTGATTCTGTACTTTGTCTAGATTTTTCACGTGACGAAGGAGCCTACTTGCTAAGGATGGACGTTAGAGATAATCTAACCAAACCCAAACGCAATGGGTATGATCGCATATCTCATAAGGCGATTCAAAACTTTTTTTAAGGATAATTTAGAAATTAGCCTTAACGTAATTGTAAGGTGAAATATAATTAAGATTCTGTCGTCCCGAGGAATTCATGTTATGTTGTTCCTTTTCTCCAGACGTGTGTCCACTCCTGTGCAGCGGTAACGGGGAGTACCTGCGGGGCCAGTGCCAGTGTAACCACGGCTGGAAAGGTGTCGAGTGCAACATGCGCGAGCACGAGTGCGCCGTCCCCAACTGCAACGACAGAGGGCGCTGCATCAACGGCCAGTGCGTGTGTTTCCAGGGCTTCCAAGGACCTCATTGCGGCATCGGTAAGTACAGATTGGGCTGCAGGTCCTTTGGGTGTGTGTCGATTTAACATGTAGGACACGGGTTTTAACATTTGATTACACTTCACTTCCATCTATCAACTAATAACATCTCTCTTTATATATTTTTATCTATCTAAAAAAAAGTTAAAATATAAATGTAAGGGAGTGTGTATTGCAAGCACATTAAAGGCGGTGGGCGGAAAACCCATATTCTTATTTTATTCTTTTGTAAAAAAAAGTTTCTTTGTTATTTATTTACTCTTAAACAAAAAATAATTTCAAGTTCAGAATCATATCTTAGACTATGCCATATATTTCATTCTCTTGGTGTTGTATGAATATATTGTCCAGATTATTACATTTAGTGTGTTAAATGTTTTATACATTTTTGAAACGGCGTAAATGTTGTTTGCAGCGTATCATTTCAATTTTTCTGTGTCACTTGCTGTTGTTCTAGAAATATTCAATATTGCTGTGCCTATATTCGCTGATTTCATTGATTACAATAAACAAACAAAACAAAAACAAAACAACATAAAAACAACAACAACAGAAATAGCCCGATAAATGTGTCTCGTGATTTTAAACTATGCTAGTATTATCTTTTTAATGATTAAACTGTTGCTCTACATAATTTTGCTCTTGCTGTTAAATGTATATGTAGAGCACAGAAATTTATTTTTAAGAACACTGCTTTGTTTGAAAAAGTTCATTTGCTAAGTATCAAAAAAAGATTAGGAATGCCCCATCAATAGTTAGGTGCCAGTGGTAAGTAGTTGTATAGCTTACACATAAACTTGTAATCAGTGAAACTGGCTCGTTGTTTTGTTTTCTTTTTTCTACCTCAATTTTATTTATAGTTTTAGATATTCGTTGCCATGTATTATTAGTTTAGAACAAAATTCACGCATAACCTTCCGAATTTCCACATTTACCGATAGTTTTATACATATTGCTTCAGTCATTTAAGTTGATGGTGGTAGAGTTGCAGTTACTTAAGTTGTATACACCGCTTTAGATAAGAGTTGCAGATGTCAGTGAAGGATTTAAGTAGTGTTTAAATATAATTTTATTGACCATAACTGCATTCTTATCGAAAAAACGATATGAACAGAGAATCGACTGATTTTTACAGACCACTCTGACTTTGAAGCTTTTTCTTGTTTTCAAGTAGTAGTAGTAGTAGTAGTAGTAGTAGTAGTAGTAGTAGTAGTAGTAGTAGTAGTAGTAGTAGTAGTAGTAGTAGTAGTAGTAGTAATAAAGTACACTTACATAGCTAGAAGCTTTCCCATACTGTTGCTCTAAACCCTTAACATTGTTATCAAGCGATCGATGAAATACGTTTTGCTAAAATGATTGTGTTCATACAGAGTACACATAATTATAATAAAGTTCTAGTCGATAGCTCATACATAAACATTACTAATTATTGTAAATAACTAGCAAATAAATCGTATTATAAAACGAATACGATGAAATAAATAATATGTAAGTCGTAGATAAAATAGATGCTACACATACAATAGCACCAGCATACATTTTTAAGACTAATGTTTATTATAAAATTATTAGTAGATTAAAGGATATAGCATTTGTAAATACTAAAATTAAAGAGAGGTAGGGCTTGTAAATAAATGGTACAAATGGTAAAAATGCTACATATAATATAATTACAATCATATTAAAATGACATGGAGAAAAAGATGTACAAAAAAAAGGTTTGACCCTTACTTTTAAAAGTTTGTCGAATGTGGTAAACTATTCTAAATCTCAGGGCCTACAAAATGAAAAGATCGTTCACCATAATTTTTAGGTGGACTTTGGGTTTGCATAAACGTTATTTTAAATAAATAATTACATTTTTAACTTCAGATGATATAGGAAGTTCTTCACCATTGATAAAGACATTTTTACAAGTTGCTTAAGTCGGCATGTTGTTCCAACAAGCATCACCTCAGTTTTGTCACAATTCATCTAAGTTTATTTGCACTCATCCATTTCTTAACTGATGAAACACATAATTCAGGTAAGATAATAAAACATATAACTTTTGAGGGTGAGACCGATTTCTACAATTGTGTATTGTCTGCATAGATGACAAGAAAAAGAATGCCTTGGTATAATAGTTCTGAAGGACTGGGCATGTAATGAGAAAAGAACTGGCCCGAGAAAGGAACCATGAGGAACACCAAATTTTATAGTCTTAGGTCCCGATAAATACTTGTTGCTGCCAATTTGAGAAATAGGATTTAAACCATTTTTAAACTGTACCACGAATAACGAAATATGTTGATAAGCGTTTTAAAAGAATTGCAAGCACAGACACTTGTAATCATTCGCTTTTAAAAGACAATAATAGATCACATACAATGTCCCTGACATTGCGCTAATGGAAGATAAAATTATTACCTCCGTCTCAATACTCACTTAAGAAATCTCCAACGAATATAGAAAACAAAAACATCTAACAACGAAAAATCACCTAAAGAGGTCATAATGAACATATTGATACGTCTTTTTACATTGTCTGATGTCCTTGATGAAAAGAATTTTGATCATATTTCTTTTTATCATCTTGATGTCTGTTCTTTTAGCTCTGTGATTAAAATAATGCTGTGGGAAGGTCTTTAACTATGGGATCCAAAAGCAAGTCCAAGAGAGAGAGATGAACACACACTAATCACATTCATGTCTGTCGTTATCTTTTGTTAATTTGAACCATTTTATATTTAGAACCTTAACAAAGGCCAGCAGAAATTTCAAAACAAAAATAACAAGTAGCGATTTTAAGCCGACATACGGACAGTAATAAATCTAGGCAGTTGCGATTTCTCTAATGGGTAATTTACCATTTTGAGCAACACAAACAAATAAAAATAAGGTGCCACGGAATTCATCTGCCAAAGGAAATCCTTTGAACATTTTTATTCTTTACCATTTCCTTTTGACTACTTTCACCCCCACCCCCCCCCTCTCTCTCTCTCTCTCTCTCTCTCTCTCTCTCTCTCTCTCTCTCTCTCTCTCTCTCTCTCTCTCTCTCTCTCTCTCTCTCTCTCTCTCTCTCTCTCTCTCTCTCTCTCTCTCTCTCTCTCTCTCTCTCTGTGATATCTAGGTGTTTTTTGCATGTCTTACCGCTCTAATCAATATATTCACTCTGTACCAAGCAGTTCAAACTATCAAAATCATAAGGTTCTCGTATCATTCGTTTCATTTGACGCCTTCGGTTCCTTGTATTTCCGTGTCCACCTCTCCTTGTGAGCATTATTTTTCTGTTATCAGGATCTATCACTCGTGATGTCTGCGCGTATCTTCTCCTGGGTTTGCAGTACCCCAGGGTGTCCTCACTGCTTGTCTGTGAAACAAATAAGACCTTTTAATGCGATCTCCGCGTGATATATCGGCAGGCTGGTAGAAACTGCACAGATTATGTATTTCTGTGGCTTTACTAAAGTGTTAAAATGCTCTATAAAAGAAGATTGAGGATGTGGAGAGCAGTTTTTTTTTGTATAAGATAGAAAGGTTTCATTTAAAATAATACAAACTAGTATAGCCTAGCATTTTTATATTTTCTTTTCTTTTCTTTTGTTTTCTCAAATTTAATTATTATATTTTCTTCCTGTATAAATGTAGCGTTTTTTGTTTTGTTTATAGACTCAAACGGCTATCTGCAATCAGATGAACATTTAAAGAAGGCTAAATAACACCTTAGTGCGATTTTTTTTTCTACCTCCAAAATCGCATTTGCTTCAGTTTTTCCCCACGATAGATTGTCACTCCGAATCAACTATTTCCCATTTAAACAAATTCGATTGTCTGTATAAGTTAACAACACACCTCATATAGGCTTTATTTATTCATGCGTCCAGGATAATTATTATATAAATTCCCTCTAGCTCTTTCTTTTCATAAAGTTTATTCTGAATTGCAACGGAATTTATGAGAGAAAGAATAATGCATTTTTTTTACTTATCTTTATTCCTTATTATGATTGAATTGAATTTGACGCCTTTAGTTTTAGCTTAAAGTTGTAGAGTTAATTTTCTTCTGTTTTTTATGGACACACTATCGGGATAAGATATTCCTTACATAGTTGATAAGTAAAAATGAGATTTCTCTCAATCTTTGGACAATATAATAGTATTTACCACCCGTCTTCGTAAAGAATAGGTAAGATTGTGTTTATTGAATTTTTTTTTCCTTTAACTGAATTTCAAGTAGTGTCTAACAATGTAATAATGTATATTCACGTTAACAGCAACTCTGGTTGATCGGGACGAATAGAACTAAAAGGGAGGAAAGAAGAAAATAAGGCCTAAGATTGCTGAACATGTCACAGTTTATTTTGATCCTTGAAGGTTGAGATACTAGTTTGATTCCCCCCTCCCCCCTCATCCTTTTTCATTTTGTTGTCCCATCGACCCACTCAATCATGTTAGGATCTGGGCCAGAGTCAGTCTGATGTAAGCCTATCATGGTTGGGGGCGTCCAGATTAGAAAGCATTTAGGAGCGATCGATGGCAGTCTCTGGCTTCGCTAGTCTCAGTCTCTCCCTCGCGCAATCTCCCTCAGCGCACGTACTGTCACCGAATCCAGTCCATAGACCTAGTTAGAGGGAAGACCACTTCCCTAGCGGGATATTCATTCTGTTCCAAGTCTCGATACTTTTCACAATCACAATTTCGGAAACGATACATGTATCACAGTCTTTCTAAGCGTATCTTTTCATGGTTTTTGACATTTTCCATCAGTTGTAATCTTGAATAGCATGCCTCTATTTAAGAAAGTTTTAATTAATCTTTTCTTTGATGATAGTCATCGGGTTCTCCAGTCTAAATCGTTGTTTTTTTTTGCCTTTTATTTTCCTTTTCTTAATTCTTCAAGAAGGGCCAACTATCTAGAAAACCAGTGGGATTGTTTCGGTAATAGTTCTGTCCCACTCAATAGGTATGCCTCAAGTAGCTGTGGGGTCTCCTCACCTCGCTGTTGAAATGGCGCCACCTTTCACTTCAAAAGAATGGCTTATTTTTCCCATTTAACATACTTTTTATAGGTATATTTTGGTTCACTCTCTTTTCAATAAAGTTTGTTTACCATAAGTAGCAGAATCCATTATCTTTCTCACATTACCCCGCTTTTCGTTTCCACGTATCATATTTTTTCTTTATAAATAATACACTTTTTATTACAAAATTGAATGTTCCAGTCCTCTCCAACGTATCCCGCGTAAGCTTGGGTTCTGAAGTAACGAGGGACTGTGCGTGTCTATTATTTATTACCCAGCCCTGGGCGCATTTTTTCCGTCTCCACCCGAAGCCGTATGTCGCATCGCAGCGTTCGATTGGGTCCACATACCAGGGAGGGAAAATCGTTATTCATTTCACTTTTCTACTTTTTTTGTCTTATTTTTCTTTTTTCTTTTTATTTTTTGGCCTGTTAGCGTTCTAGCTATAGATTTACGCTTTCTAAAAATGTTTCCATGCAATTGTGATTTCTAAAAGGAGTCGTTCGTACATCACAATCATGATGCTCCTTCAGATCAACCAGTGGTTAAATCATTGAACAACCTGGGACCTCTAAAATAAGAAATTAATACTAGCTCTGGAACGCTAATGATGTGCAGCGATAAGGACAAATTTGGCTTATGAAATCCGTATACTATAAAGATATGCATACCATAAGAAGCTTGCGCTTTATAGATTAACCATTCAATGGTGATGAAAAAAGAATATATTAACAACAGCGGCAAAGGACTTCAACATAATACAATCTTTCACCTCTATAAATTGTGGGTTGATACTTTAAAATATGGAGTATTTTACTTTACTCGACTGCCTGTCAGCCACACCAGTCTCGTCTTTTGCTAAATTCTTTCTCTCTCTCTGTCTCTCTTTCTGTCTCTCTCTCTCTCTCTCTCTCTCTCTCTCTCTCTCTCTCTTTGTCTCTCTTTGTTTTGTCTCTCTCTTTCTCTCTCTCTCTCTCTCTGTCTCTCTGTCTCTCTCTCTCTCTCTCTCTCTCTCTCTCTCTCTCTCTCTCTCTCTCTCTCTCTCTCTCTCTCTTTGTTAATCTCCCCCGTTCCTTGACCAAATCCTATTGTACAATGTTAATCTCCCCCGCATACAGTGGACTGTCTCGTGCCCAATTGCTCGGGTAACGGGCAGTGCATCCACGGCAAGTGCCGCTGCTTTAGAGGCTATAAGGGCGAGGCTTGCGAGACGCAGGACAAGATTAACATCACGGAGCTGTGCGCCTCGCGCTGCTCGGGCAATGGTCTGTACGACATGAAGACAGGCAGCTGCGAGTGCTACAGGCACTTCTCGGGCCTCAACTGCGAGACAGGTAAACACAAAAACAGCGAACACAAACCATCAGGGACTAGAACATTAAAAGATAAATGGTTAAAAATCTAAGGTTAAAACCCGCAGGGTTTCCTGGTGACCCTTTCCTCTTCGATTTTAAAATCGGTATAGCAAGGGTATCTTGGCGATAGCTATTTGAAGTTGTAGATAAGTCATCCCTCTGGATTATTAGAAGTAACCACCATTGTCCCTTGTAGAACATGTTTCTGTAGTTTAAATTGATTTTTGTTCCACAATCCATACTCTGATCTCAACATTTTAATCCCTTGAACGTTAGCCTGATATGTAAATAAGGATTTTGTACATCACTGATTTATCAATATTTTTAATTGGAAACTAAAACACGTGTTTCCATATCAAATATACTTTGTTCGAATCAAATAATTTTCATTTACAATCATTTTGCTATGAAGCATGGAAATTTGGCACCCATGTAAAATTCAACAAGTTAGGGCTTTATTTGCATGAAGTTTCATGAGAATATAATCCAAAGAGAAGCACGAGTTGATACTAAAACAATTAAAATTGTTTG
The DNA here is from genome assembly GCA_003991915.1 of Elysia chlorotica. Taxonomy (NCBI): domain Eukaryota; kingdom Metazoa; phylum Mollusca; class Gastropoda; family Plakobranchidae; genus Elysia; species Elysia chlorotica. The sequence continues at coordinate 357,371 of RQTK01000295.1, forward strand.
TTTTACATTTTTGGAAGTACGTAAATTAACTCCTTAAGCAAATCATTACCAATTTTGTTCTCTGGAAAGAAAGCATTGCAATTTTGCATGGCATCGTCATGGCACGTCAATATTAAAAAAGATGCACGAGACGGTATCATATTAAGTTAGCAATTAAAATTGATAGTTCTATATAAAAAGTCGAAACAGTTTAGATATTATACAATAGTATCTCCTACAATGTATGACGATGATGATAAAAAGAGCCTCAAGTGATTTACATAATTATTTATGCTTTTTTATATCAACGTATAAGGTTTTGGATCATGTATCATTATTACTATTTTTTTCATTTAAAAATATATATTTGAACGTACGATTACCCCATTTAAAAAAAAAATCAAACTCGTTAGCATTGACAATATGTTCCTACCCTGTTTTGCCATTAATGGAACGGCATTTAGAAAATCATGAAAATAATTAAAGACGCATATTTTTGTTTTTTGAAAAGTTGCAATGGCCGTATTCCTTAATATTTATTTTGTAAAAAAACTTTTTTTCATGAAATGGGGACGGAAAGTATTGACCTCAGGGCTTGCAGAACATGGGAAAAATTACGATTGACTGCACATAATTTATCGTACCAAGCATCGTTTACTGATCTTCGGTGTCGAAGATACATTACTTGATGCGCTTTATTGGAAAACTCTGCTGCTTTTCCCCTTACCTTCCCATTTTGCCTTCGCCATCCCTCCACCCCATCCCGCATATACCACATTTCTTGCACAGGAAGTAAGCTTTGCTGAGAAACAAGAAGCAATTTTATATGGAAAGTTAAGACACTCATTTTTTTTTTCAATGACCAATTTTCCCTCTATTTCCTGTGTCTTGATTGTCAAAGTGGACAGGCAGGCATCTGGCAGTAAGTGATCAACATCAATTCCACATAAACAATGTGCTATCTGTAACAGAAATCTTCGTTATAGTATTGTGTATATTTTAATCTATAATAAATTATATTGGATTTTAACAAAATTGTGCAGCAATAGACTGCACATCATTATAAAAACCTTATCTCTGATAATTGGGTTTTTATCTTTATTTTATTCATAAAATATAACATTTTCTCTAGTATCCCGTATTTTAACGGCACCCATCGCACTAATAAACCTCATAAAATATTTTCCTTCTTGGACTCAATCGCTTGGGTTGAAGCCATTTTTATTTCTTTAATCGCCACACTATATACTCAACTGGGCATACTTTCTTTTTTTTGGATAGTTTATGACTACATCGTCTTTTGCACTTAAAACACAAGAAAAAGTGTTTCATAGTTACTTTTTTAATCATTACACTTCTACATAATTTGTATCAAGTTACACCCAAAGTGCATTTATTGTGATAAAAACGACCATCGTCCTGTTGAACGCTATAAAACTTATGAATTATTATGGACACATTTCTCACGCATGCATTTTATGAAGCTGTCACTGCTAGTTGCTTATTACTCTACCTTTCCATCGCTGTGCTGTGCTTGCATGTGTTCTTGCTAAATTGTTTATCATCTAATTCCTAAACTGTGATACTAAACAATTTTGTGTTGCGCTCATTTGGAGCAGTAATTTAGATGTTGTTGTGTTGTTTCTTTTGTGTCGTTTTTTTTCAATGTGCATGCATAACGTATTTTTTATCCTTAAGTAATACAGCAAAATAGTTTCTTTTTTTAATTATCCCCTTTCCATCCTTCTTTCTTACTACTGTATCTCCTCTTTTTCCTCTTACACCACACATTCTCTCACTCCACCACCTTCTCTCTGCCTATCTCCTATTACTATTATTATTATTATTATTATTATTATTATTATTATTATTATTATTATTATTATTATTATTATTATAATTTGTGTGTGTGGGTGTTTTTTTTTTTTATTGTTTTTGGGTTTGTTTTTTTCAAATATTTTTTCATAACTTTTTTTTAACTTACCTAACTCGCCTTTTTATTTCAATGCATTTATTTTTCTTTCATGAAATGGGTTATAATTTGCTATGCAAAGTCATTTAGTTCAAGATATCTGTATTTTTACAATTGTAAAATAATAGTATCGCATGACATCTACTAGACACATAACTCAACCATTTGATGCAATGTAACTATAACATAATGTATTTACACTTATTTTAAGGCTTTTAATTATTAAAAAATTACTCTTTCCTTTCTTAAGAACTCCAAAAAGTGAATCATTTTTAGCCACATATTCTTTTTAAATAATTTGAGTTACTACCTTAATGAATCTTTGACAATCCTGCATGCAATGCCCGTAAATAAGTTGCATTTGGCCAAAACATGAATTGATATATGTTTTTTTTAGTGCTATTTATTAAGGATATTAATTTGTTTGACATTTTGTCTGTTGGGTTTGGAAATAAATTGATAACTTTTAACCGTATTCAAATGTTGATAGCATATCTTGGATTATTTTCAAAAGATGTATTTGAACAACGCACATTTTACGAATGCGTAGCATGTATGATTGTGTACTCATGATAACCTAGGAGCATCTTCCACACTGTTCGTCCATTCTATACAATAATACATGAAACAGAGATGAATCATTTTAATTTTTATAAAGATTAATGAAGAATTTTAAATCGTGATCGCCTAATGCAATCTGTTTTTGATTTACATCTGTGTAGACCACCTAGATACACTTCTAACGTTTCAACCGTCTCCCTCTGCAGAGATTTGTCGCCTGGAGTGTGCGCACGGCAAGTGCCAGAACCAGCGGTGTGTGTGTGATCCGGGCTGGTCGGGAGCCCTGTGTGACCAGCTGGAGTGCAACCACCGCTGCCATCTCAACGGCAAATGTAACAACGGCACCTGCGTGTGCACGAACGGATACAACGGGAAATATTGCACCATACGTGAGTTCAAGATACAGGGGGGTTGTGGGGGGAGATAACTCAGTCTTGACTCACAAGCAGAAGATACAGGAGACGTATAAAGTATTTGGGCTATTGCCCGCGCTTTTGGGATGTATCAGTATTACTTTTTAAAGGTGTCTGTATGAAAGTGAATGCTCGACTCTTAGTCTTCTTAGAATAAAGTCTGGAAGCAGCAGAAATGAGGTAGGTCTACACCGGAAAAAGAGAAGACGTACCCGGTAATGGGAATCTCGGGATCTAAACGATCACTACTCAAAACCATAACAAAGGCAGCTAAAAAGGAGTTTGCGCACAAAACAGTTTACCTGAACAGTTACCCAACGAGAAAAGAAATCGTTAGCAATGATTTCATTATGGCAACTGATCATATGAAGATGTGGAGGCTCATGATCTCAATTATACTAGACATAACTATGTGGGCATAATGAAGAAAAAGACGTTTCTCTTATACCACCATTGACTTAATACAGTTACACGCTGAAAAATTATGTCCTCTCTTTGTCATTCTTAAAAAATCATACTTGTATTTTTTCCACCCTTATTTATGTGGGGTGGGGGGTGGGGGGGGGGATGAATCTTTCACCTTCAATTTTTTCATCTCAATATAAAATTGAAAGCTTGCATCGGGATCAGTAAATAATTAAATGCGTATAAACGTATACATTCAAACATGGAAACTGTTCATTGTCAGGAAATGTCGAATGAATTTATTAAATCTCATGTGATTCCTGTTTCGATGAAAACTGGGATTGACTGGCTTTTAGGCGTTTCTGGAGGGTGACTGATTAACCTATTCAGCCAGCCCACCCATGAAGGTAACCCTTGTGAACCAATCAGTAAAGCTTGATGTGTCTGTCCATTCAGAGGGCTGCCCTAAAGACTGCAGCAAGCACGGCACCTGTCGGCATTTCTCCGATGGTTGGCGCTGCGACTGCCACCAGGGCTGGAAAGGAGAGGCATGTAATCTGGCCATCGAGACGTCTTGCTCGGACGGTAAAGACAATGACAATGGTGAGTGACTCTTGATGTCTCTTTAATCAGGTAATCTAATAAATTACATGTGTGGTTAATATAATGGTCTACTTTCAGTAGACCAGTCTATACACACGCCATACGATCAAGACATCTAAGTTTTGACTCAATGATAGAGTTGTACAATGCGGGGCAAAGGCATATTCTGATTTATCTGAATGAAATGGACATATTTCAGTTGTTAGGAATTATGTCTTTAGTGGTTAGTTTCATTCGGATTGAACTAAGGGCATTAAAGCATATAAAAGATTACTATTTCGCCTTAAAAATCATGTTATATGCAGCTTTAGATTACTTCTTATTTGTGGATGTCAAATTTTTAGTGGACCCACTTGGCTGCTTGGCTGTGGTAAAGTCAAGTTTGCGGCCTCTAAGGGATGATTTTGTGTACTATAGGGCCATGCAGTAGATAAGGCTAGGTTGGAGGTATAGTTTACTATCATCTGTCTATTTGAATCATTCCAAGCCTCAGATAGCATGACTACATGGTTTTGCAAAAGAGGGGCTTAAAAATGTGTTAAAAGCAATGTGTCTTAAGAATGAGCCACTGACTGTTGTGTTTTGGTGAGTACACTACGTTATGTGAAGTCTTCGTTTGAGGATATGATTTTATATTTTACTCCCGTTGTCGAATAAGGACAACACAATAAGTCATGCTAGGTAATAAAATTGATTTTTCAAAGGTATTTTATAGTTCATTTTAAAATATTTGACTATTCTTTCCCTAGATGGAATGACGGACTGCATGGATCCAGACTGCTGCATATCTCCAGAGACAGGAGAGCCGACGTCTGTTTGTTCCGAGAGCAATTACTGCAAAGTTTCTCGAGAACCAAGCGATGTGTTGCTGTCAGTATCAGTTCCTGCCCCTACCGTACCATTTTTGAAAAAGGTGGCCTTTTTGATTGATGCCAACAGTGTGCAAAAAGATGCTGATAAGAACGCTTTCAATGACAGGTGCGTGATCACTAGAAATGACTATGTTTATACTATGGATAGATTACAGCGGCAAGTGCATAGAAAAGCTTTCTTTCAATTATGTATGTATTCAAGAGAAGTAGAAAATATTAACAAATAAAAGAATGTGGATGCATTCCTAACACATTCTTTTATTCTTTTTAATAGGATTTCTATTAAAACAATAATAATCTTTAATTATAAACTTATGTATGACTGGGATTAGAATTAATGTAGTAAGTAGATTTTTTAAAGTAATTTTAGTAAGATTTTTATTTGGACCAAAGTTTCTATTGTTTTTAAGGAACACATACATAATTATAAAATTATATATAACTATAACTGTATATAACTATTTTATAGAGCCATTGATAACTTAATGGATTTAATAAATAAGTACCAAGTTAATTGTATATTTTCTTTCTTGCTTATTTTTTAGCCAAGCATCAGTGATCCGTGGTCGTGTGGTGGCTCAAGACGGCACTCCTTTGATCGGTGTGAGAGTGGGCGTGGTCATGCAGCCTCTCTATGGCTACACCATAACCAGGAGAGAGGGCTAGTGAGTAGAGCATGTGATGACTTGTGTTACTTCATAAATCTCAGAATAGTCTCTATTACTCTCGAAAGTCTAAAATAACCACTTGTATGAGATAAAGTTTCTTTAGCGTTTTATAAATTTCTCTTGTCACAAACATAGTAAAGAGAAAAAAATACCATCTTATTTTTACCTACAAAGTATTGTTAATCTCATTAATTAGTTAAAACTGAAATTATTATAACTATTTGGTTTTCTTTTTACTTCAATCTGATGTCAATAAAATGCTATATCATATCTGTTACGTATTTTGAAAATATTGTATATAAAACATTGCTTTTCATTTCTTGTTTCAGCCAACTTATCTCTGACTAGTATTGGACAATTTATTCTTGTATTTTTCTGAAATTTTTCTTTCCCAGTTTTGATATCCTGGTCAACGGTGGAGGCTCAGTGAAACTGGACTTTTCCCGAGATCCCTTTAAACACAAGACAGCCAGTGTGCTAGTGCCATGGAACCAGATCATCACCATGGATACGGTGGTCATGTCAATGTCAACTCTGGCAGTGATCAACACAGGTGGATCAGACTGTTCGAGCCTGGACACGACCAGGTCTGATCAGAGGCTGCGCCCTGTGGTGCTGAGCACTTGGAAACACACCCAGCTGGGGGCGTGTCCTGAGCAGAGTACCATTATACCTGAATCACAGGTAAGAAAAAGAAACACAGTCCTTCAATTTTAATGTAGCAGGAATTCAATCTGCTATTTGGGAGTAACAAGCAGTAACACATGTTGACATTTTATGAATTTGAGATAGAGATATTAATGTTCAATAGCAAGAATTTGTAGGATAAACTTTACGTGTGAATGTTATAAAAGTAACCTTAAATCTGTTATATCTTTATCAGAGTTTTACTCAGTGGATTTTAGGTTAATTGCTGAAAGAAAAAGTTCAAAGCATGTGTTTGGGTAAGGATGAAAAAGGCTAAAAATGCTTTGATTTTTTTCTCCTTTACAGTTCATATGTGAATTACAATATGACTTTTGTGAAAGAACCACTTTATAATTTTCGAATAAATTTCCTTTATGCTCGAGCTTTACCCATTCCACTGTTTGCACATCAGGTTCTCCAAGAGAGTCTGGTTGTGCCAGGTACCGACGTAAACCTGGTGTACCACAGCTCTGAGTCGTCAGGCTACATGTCGCTGATCCTAATCCAGATGACGCCAGCCACCATCCCCAGCACTCTGTCCAGGGTCTACCTCAGGGTCTCTGTGGAGGGGGTCACTCTAACCAAGATGTTTGAGGCAGATGCAAACCTTAAGTACACGTTTGCATGGGACAGAGAGAATGCATACAAGCAACCAGTCTATGGGATTGTGACAGCTCGGGGTAATAAATCTAGTCAATTTTCTTTTCCAAATCTCAAGCATACCTCCTAAGCCATTTTCTATCTCATGCAATGAAGAAGAAAAATATTTTCATCCTGAATATAACATAATTATTACAAAATATGATAGCAAGCTTATCAACGTGTTTCTGAAACAAATATCTATCATGTGGTGAAGTTAATATTAAATTTGATTTTAATTGACCACAGAAAAACAATACTAGAATTTAAAAAAAATGAGTTATGCTCGCTCAGCAAGGACTCTAAAGATGTGCATTGTTTTGGATGTTGTCCTTATCCTCAGTCCACGTGGGTTACCAACATCTGAGCTGCAGTCGCATCTACTGGGAGACCCAGAGTGCAACGCTCAATGGCTATGACATGACAGCTTCTCACATTGGCGGCTGGAACCTGGATATTCATCACACATACAACTACCAAGAAGGTTTGTGGTTTAAAAACAACAACTCTTCTTTGATTATGTTTAAAATTATTTTGTACTTTCAAACATGGTCTTTCTTGTATTTATATACTTTAAAGCATGTGCATTAATATCTTTATTAAAGTAGCAGAGCATTTCCAGAAAGAAGCAATTATTCTGTTATTTAATGGCATTTTTTGTTTTAATTAACAAAAGTTAGGTCATGAGTACCAAGAAGAAAAAGTTAAGAGAATTTGAAAATTATCTTTTGCAAAAAAATATATGTCTGTGTTTCTGTTTCAGACAGTTTGCTTTCCTTTATGTATTTTGAAAGCTATTTGTAAATTTCTTCCTCATTACAGGCATTCTACACAAGGGAGATGGCACAAATATTTACCTCAAGGAAAAACCTAAGAAAATCATTAGCATCTTAGGCAATGGTGAACGCAGACACAACAAATGCAATGATTGCAATGGCAAAGCCCAAAACAACCAGCTGCTTAGCCCAATGGCTCTGGCTTCAGGTTTGGATGGCAGCCTCTATGTGGGAGACTACAATTTTATCCGTAAACTTTCCCCTAACAGAGAGGAGATTGCTAGCATCATGGAGCAAAGGTTTGTCTGAGAGACCTTGGAAGTTTTTAACCTTTTAAAATTTTGTATACATACCTTTACATCATTTAGGCATACACACATTATTTTAAGACAATGACAAGATATACAGCTGAATTCGTTTTAAGGGAGTTTTCATTATACATGTTCTCCTTTTGATCAAAAGCCACAGAAAAACAAAGAAACATAATAATCTTGATTTTATAAGCCACTGGTAAGTACGATTTCTGTTTAGTGAGTCTGCATAAACAGTTACAATTGATTGCTCTTCCTTACAGTGCAGAGACAACCCCGTATCCTTACTACATGACAGTCAGTCCAGTGGATGGGAGACTCTACATCACCGACTTCATGGAGAGGAAAATTAAGCGTGTGAGGAACATGGGGCCTGTGCCAGATCTTGCTAGAAACTTTGATCTTGTTGCCGGTACTGGGGACATCTGCACGCCATCAGAGGATCGCTGTGGTGATGGAGGGCTTGCAGTTAATGCTAAACTATCTTATCCTAAAGGTAAACCCAGTTAATTCAAAAATTGTAGTTTCTATCCCCCAAGATCACTGTAGATATGCTCTATATCTTAAAGATTATGTTCTTAGAGTGTCCTCAGACTGCCTTTTTACATGAAGAGGATACTTTGTACAACACTTATTTAACTAAACAAATTAATTAAAAACTCTTAACTAAAATAGATAGTAATGATCCCAAATTTTATATTTTTAGTTACAAAAAAAGTCATAACTAAAGTAACTTCTACTTTGAAAATAAAAAGATTGACAATCACACATGAGTGTTCCGCTGTTAATTGGGCATTTTTCTTACCCATTGTATAAGAGCGTAAGTTCTAGCACAAGAACAACAAATCCTTTTGTATGGGCAAAATCGATTTAGACTGCTTATCTGAGCATTTGTTATACCCCTTTAAAAAAGAAATATATTCAATAGTCTAAAACAAAACTGCAGTTAAAAAAATAAGAAACGGATGCTCAAACTAGAGAAACAGAACTAAATGAAATTACAGAACTACAGAAAATTGAGGAAGAGTATTTTCTCTGATGCAGTAGCATGTTTAAGCTTTTAGGGAAAAAAAGAATTAGAGGAGAATTACAATCTGAATGTAATTCTAGCCAGCATAATTATTAACTTGATTTTTAATTTCTTAATCTCACATGGAATACCGTCCTCTTTCTTTCATTTTAGGCATTGCGATCGACAAAGATGGAATCATATATTTTGCTGATGGCTCCAATGTGAGGAAGATCCAGGATGGCTTTATAACCACCCTCATTGGTAGCCAGACAGAACGATCCCAGTGGGAGCCCCCTCCCTGTGACATGGTCATCCCAGCTGATAAGGTATGGCACATTTATATTATATATCCATGACTTGCAAAGGGATCAGGTTGACAAAAATATAAAAAAAAAAAAAATGATTCATGTGAACAAATATTTGGAAATTTATAATTTTTTTTTTTTTTAAGTGATGCATCAGTAGGTTGGCACAAATATTTTATCAAAACTTTTTGTCCAAATTACAATCCAAAAATCTATTTTTAACAGAAGGCAAAAATTACAAAAATGTGCATATATTCATATGAAAGGATTTTCAAAGATAACATAAATGTTGGAGCTTTGTTGTTATTGAAAACTAAAAAATAATAATAATAATAATAATAATAAATAATAAATTACCATAATCATAACGGCAATAAAAAAATTAAGGCTTTCCAACAAAATGTATGTCTGGAGACTTTGTTCCCTTCTAATATTTTCATCACATTTCACAGGCCAGATTGAAGTGGCCAAAGAGTCTGGCAATAAACCCACTGGATGACTCCCTGCATATCCTGGATGATAACATTGTGTTCAAGCTGACTGACGACTTCAAGCTGGTGATTGTTGCCGGGCTCCCCGACCACTGCCCTCAGAACCAGGCAAGCTCTCTGCCAACCGGCGTGCTCACAGACGACGAGCAAGCTTCAAGCATAGCGGAGCAGGTCACTCTAGTGTCCCCTGTGAACATTGCGTTTGGACCTCATGGGGACATGTACATAGTGGAGAGTGACAAGAAGCACATCAACCGAGTGAGGGTTGTGACCACAAACGGCAGATTCATCACTTTGCAGGTGCTAAGAGCAAGTGCAACTGTCAGTCGGTAAGTCATGGTTCATTTGCGTGGTTTTTTAAAAGAATTTTTTGGATGTATTGTGTTTGTTTTTTTTGCTTTTTTTTTAGGGGGGAAGAGGGGTTTTGTTCACTATGTTTTCAAAAATAAAGTTTTGTAAAAGGCGTATGTCATGTACTCTGAAGTGTGAAGTGAAAATAGAATGTCAGTTTTAGCGGCTTAGTGGTTACTGTTAATGTTGGCTTTGATTGAATTATAAACATTTTTTGTCGTTGATTCTAAATACATTTTTACCAGCCTTGGTGTGACTTTAAATCATCAATACAATTGCAATTTGAAAGATTCGAAACGCTAAAAAATGTATTAAAATCACTATTCATACAGCTTAAAATATTGTGTTTATAATCTAAGCATTATATCTTTTGATCATTGAATGTTCAATAATGCAGATGGTAAATGATATTTTTGTTAAAACTTCTAATGCTTAGCATAAAAAAGTACCACTTGTAATTTCAAGGCACTTTTGGATTGAAACCATAGAAATATTTATTATTTTAGAGCAATAAAAACCTTAAAAGGTTTCTACTCTTTGCGTCCACAGGACAAATGTTCTTGCTACAATCCTGATGAAGCTCTTGCTGCCCAAGCCTTGTTCAGTGACCCGACTTCTGTCACCGTGACTCCTGATGGTGTTGTCCATTTGTCGGATATGGGAAATCTGCGTGTTTTCTCTGTCGTGTCTGAGCTCCCATCGCTCAAGCATGGACACTACGAAGTCGTTGCTCCTGAAACCCAAGAGCTGTACATCTTCAATATGTATGGCCAGCACAGCCACACGGTTAATATCAACACTGGCCAGTATGTGTACAACTTCACATACAATGTCTTCTCTTCATATGGCAAGCTTCAAAGGATTAGTGACTCTGCCACAAACGTAATTGAGGTGGATAGACAGAACTCGCGTTCTTTAGAGATAATGTCGCCCTCTGCCCAAACCTGCCAGCTGGAGATGGATGAGAGAGGCCGGCTCCAAAAGTTCAAGTCCTCTGTTGGGAATGTGGAGACGAGTTTCAGCTACACGGTGTCTACCGGGCTCCTGCAGTCCAAGGAAGACAGCCTGGGCCAGACCTACCTGTACCATTACGACGGAACCGGGCGTCTCCTGACCGTCCGCCAGCCCACAGGCCAGGTCACCTCTCTGACCACGGACATCAACACTTCAGGTTCTATAGTGCGCATGGCCACAGGCTCGCGTCACGTGAGCGCTATGGCTACCTATGGGAGCGTGCAATCCGTCCTGCATGGCAAGTGCTTGCTGATATATCTCTCTTTCACTGTTATTTCACCTCTTATATTATTCTCTTCAAACAAGATAATAAAATAGCTTAAGGGAACTCTTTTCACAGTAAGTTAAAAATTCAAGTTTAAAGTTACTAAAACTAATAAGAATACTTTATTATTGTAAAGAAACATTTATCTTTTGTAGTATAAACTTTAAAAAAATTTAATGTTATCTCAAACATCTTATAGGCTCTGAGTGTGAATAAATGATTTAAGGGAGTATTATATTTAAGAGTAGAGTTATGTTGCTTTTTTAAACACTGTAAAAAATTTTAAGGGTTCCCTTCTTAGTATTTATAGAGTGAAAGTTTAATCTTCAAACAAAAGACAAGATTGTGGAATAAAAACAATTAAATATGGATTAAGAGTGTAATTAAACAAAGAAATGAAGATTGATTATGGTCATAAAATTGCCTAAGATTCAAAACTTGGGATTTTTAGACTTTGTATTGACTTCATATGTGCAATGATCCACAAAATTAGTGCAGTAAATGTATAATACAGTAAATGTATATTTCTAATTGTCATAAAATTTATAAAAATTTCAATTACTTTTCATGAAATGCAGTTAAATATAGGCCTACAATAAAGGGAGAGAATAACTATTAACAAAATTGTCATTTACACTTCCACTTGTATTCCTTAAATAAAAAAAAAGAAATGACATACAAATATATAATAGACTAAGATATTTTAGTCCTAGATTTAAATTTAAATATCTTTTTTATTTCCTAGAAGTGAAGTTTATTTTTTCACTTATAGAGAGGTACAGTTGGTAACTTGCATAATTATGTTTTGACATAATTTTATTATGATTATTTTTCATGTCATATTATTTTTTTAAATCTTAATTTGTAGTATTTTTGAAAACTGTTTTTTCTTTGTAGAATTTACATATTTGATATTTGTGAATTGTTGAACAAATAGTTTGCCTCATATTTATGTAAAAATAGAGACTATTTAAAAATTCTGAATGTTGTACATTCATTCATAAGTTAACCTACTTTAGTTGGATCTAGCGAGAACAAAGTTTGGGCAAGTAGTAAGCACCTGTTTTCTGACTTCTTATACATACATGTTATAGTATTTTTTTTCTTTTTGTATTCTTTAATTTATTTAAAACATAGTTTTGGGCCCATCAGCAATATTAGACAAAGAAAGCATGCATGTATCAAAGGTCTAAATACATCACAGAATGTTTAAATTATAGCTGCACAAATGTTAAAAAGTGCTATTTATTGGGGAAAAAAAAATTATGTGAACAAAATTGCTTCTAGATCTAATTTTGTGATGGGCTCTTAGAATTTCAACCTTTGGAAAAGCTTTCTTAGCAGCTTTTAATTGAAAATGCCCTTTTGGGTATTTTCTTTTTGCAGTTTTGGTTTATTTCCTCCTTATTTTTCACATAGCCAAGATAAATTATAATTTTAATCCAAAATTTTAGTCTCTTCCTTTCCTACTTGAAGACCACTGATTTCACCTCTGTACACACCTGGTTGGTTTATTTCATTAACCGGCGACATTCATTTCCTATATTACCTTTTAATCTTCCCTTCTGTCGGGGCTTGGTGAACTGACTTTTTCTACACTTCCTGCTTCATAACCCACTAACCAGTGATGCACCTTCTTTAACATCACAGAATTGGGTTTGACCTTAAACCGCTTGTTAAAATGTGAACAGGGCTGAGTTTTAAGTAGAGGGGAGGGGGGGGGGTTGTCATGGAAAAATAATACATAAAACAAATGGTTATTAGTACCTTTTTTTGAACATGAAAGAATAACGCATATGATAAATGGTTTTTCACACACTTAAAAGAAAAATCAATTCTTGCAACATTGTTAGCATAGTATTTGTAAATTTTTCATTCAAGTCTGAAAGTTTTCTGTTCATTCTGACAATTAACAATACAAGATAAATGGGTACATATATAAACACCAGTTTAAATTAAAGGAAAATAATAAAATAGCTAAAAAAATTATAACAGAACATCTATATTTTCATTTTCATTCTAACAAGATTTCTCAACGAACGTGTTTTTCAAATTTATTCACTGACTTTTCATTGTGAAATAATTATGGCTTCATAACCAGGAAAAACACCTTTTTTTTTTCAAATACACCTTGGCATTGCTTTTGTCCATTCTAGATGCTTTTCCTACTAATCATGCAAATTGCCGCTCCATAGGTTTTATTTTTTGTTAAGAATTATGAGTTTTGATGCTGATGGAGAATCTATTATGTTTTGTAATAATAGGCCTACTTAGTACCACAACCACCATAGCAACTTATTTAGGAAACATTTAACATAACTAGACTTAGACTAACAAGAATGTGTGGATTAACTTGACAGAAATCGTTTGAAGTGTTTTATATTTTAGTTGCACTAAAGCCCAAGTGATAGAGAATGTATGTCTGTGTTCACTAATCAAGACAACAGCTCATGCATTGAATGAAATTCATTTATAGTCTATAATATTGGTTCTGTTCATAGCTCGTTTTCTCTGTACAAATTCAGGCCTGCATTTTCCTTTTTAACCTAAAGCAATATAATTGGAAAAAGAGAGTCACAAACACATTTCAATTGTGATTACCTAAGCTTTCACTGAAAGAGATGTTCACATTGGCAAAATGTCATTTTGACATTCTAAATGGTTTCAACACCATTCGCAGATCATGCAATGGCATGAACAACTTGGTTATGATAAAGACATTAAATCAAAGTCGAAGCACTCTGGTTAAGCTACGGTTTTGGTCAGTTTCAGTAAAATGTAAACGGCTGAGACATGAGTCTTGGTATCCCTGCTTTGTCTCTCTGTAAAATTGAAGGATTTTAGTCTTGTGATGCATTGACGATAGCCTAGTTGCTGGTTTTGAACATTAGAAGTCAGCTACAAAAAATTCTCATTAACACATGTTTGTAGACACCACACATAAAATAATGAACAGTGAAATATGGCTCATTCTTTCCAGACTGATTCTTGAATCCAAATTCGTTTACAAAGATAATGATTATATCATAGCTATTATTTTCAGGCTAAGCCTCCTCCTCCTGGCTCTTTATAGCATTCAATAGACTATTGAAAAGGTTTTAAGATTGTCTTAGTTAAGTGCATGGTGAAATTAAGACTGCAATACAGCCACTAAAAAGCAAAATTGTCAGTTTTACTCAGCACTGTTTTTTTTTTGTAAATTAGACAACTAACTAGAAATAGTAATTATGTTGTAAATGTTTATTAGTTTTTTGTCAATAACACAAGTCATTAAACTCGCCTGCAGATTTGGTCTTCATAACAGTTATTCTTTCATGCGAAACATGTTGATCTATGGCAACAATGGTTTTTCAATCATGTTGTTTTCCTTGTCTTTTCTTCTTTGTGTCTACCGGTATCTATAGTGTTTAGGCTCTGTTCTATTGGTTCTATTTTTGTAGGTCTACAGGTCAATATTCATATTATTAGTTGTCCGTACTTTTTGAAGGCAGATGTAAAAAATCGAAAAATGTACAGTAGAGCGTTATGTGGAGATATTTTGCCTATTACTGTTTGGGTTGTCTTTTAAACTATTTTTCTGATTAAATAATTTTTTCTTTGCCTGATTTTCAACTCCAATAGGTTCAACTGCTACCAATGTGACATACTTACCAGATGGGGCCGTAGTAGTGCTCTTTCCCAGCAATTTGACTGTTGCCATAGAGACTGGTAACCATCCAATCATGGATAAGGAGAACCGAATGCATTACAAGAGGAAGGTCATTGTGCCAGGCGTGGCTGTCCATCGCCTTGAGTGGCGGTTCTACCTACGCCTGGGGCCATCACTACAGAATCAGAGGGAGCGAGAGATCCAGAAAATCGGCAACCGCATGAGGGTAGGGAACCTCGCCACACAGCATGTTGTGCATGGTTCTCTTGGCGGAGAGGGCAGGGAAAAAGCCCTGATGGTATGTGGCACTTGATGAACAAACCGCCGTACCCAAACACCTCACCACACCCTCTTCTTCATTCCTAATACTTTTTTGTCCTCATTTACCATTCTTTCCATCGCATCAATCTTTTTTTTTATGCAAATAACATTGGTGAAAATTTGAGGTGGTGGCAAATAAATTTATCATAAAGATTTTTTTCCTTATTCCTACCCCCCCCCCCAAAGAAAACAAAAAAACAAAAAACAAAACAAAACAAAACAAACAACAAACAAAACAAAACAAAAAACCAACAACAAAAACAACAAAACATATATAGAGCTTTACAATTTCTGATCCAAAAAGACTTTTTAGATTGGTAAAAATTTATTTTTTCCACATTGTTTGCACTGTTGGTGTTTTTGTTTTGTTTTGTTTTATACATTTGAAGCACAGATCACAACATTCATCATGCTAAAAATGCTTCCTATTTTTACTAAAGTAAGGAATGAATAATTGATTAGCTGTAAAACTGTTTGTTTTTACTT
Organism: Elysia chlorotica; assembly: GCA_003991915.1. Lineage (NCBI taxonomy): Eukaryota > Metazoa > Mollusca > Gastropoda > Plakobranchidae > Elysia > Elysia chlorotica. The sequence continues at coordinate 373,151 of RQTK01000295.1, forward strand.
TTAAAGCTATGTACTCTGAAATAGATATCTTTTAATCATAAGTATATTAGCATTTGTCTGTAAAAATTACGGAATTAAACAATTGAAGAGGAAATAATTTATGTTAGTATTTTATTTACTTATTTTTTTTTCTTTTTTTCCCCTTCTTCTTTTTATTTTTTTTTTACATTTTGGCATCATGTTTTTCTTTCAACTGGAGTTCTACTTTCAAGCATGTTTGCAATTGCAATTTACCATCATATGAATAGGGTACAGACATGCTTTCTTTAATAAACTGAGCGATTTTACATGAAAATTACTATACATTGGGCTTTCAAACTTTTTTGGACAAAAGAATGCTGTGCTTTACAATGCTGATAGTCTGAAAAGTATTGAATCATTAATCTTTCCTAATGCTCATTCTTTAAAATCATCTTCTTTTTTTTAAAATGAAGTTGTAGGGGAATTTTTTTTTCACCCTTTTGTGCTTCTCTTGCCTAGCTTCACATAAAATTTAAGTGACCGTTTCACTCTCTTTCTTAAAAAAAAAAAATATTTTGTGCAAGTGTTCCATCAAGGCAGGTAATGTCTGAACCTGATGGCTGTCGAGATGCTTATAAATGGTACTGGGTAACAAAGCATCATGTTTTCTTTAAGCCTGCTTTTGCCTGAGACCTTAGACATAGAGACCTTCTTACTAAATGTTTTAATGGGATTTTTAATCAAAAATATTCAAACGTTCTAGGAAAAATTATGTCACTTCATAAATGTTGCCACAGCTGCCTGCAAAGACGACCAAAATTTGCATGCCTAATTTGTTGATAAACTTATGAAAATTAAACTAACAATATTTATGCCTGCATACAATTTTGTTATACTATTCGGGATGCTTCCTTAGTTACTATGCTAGAGTAACAGCTAGCAAACTAAAACTGCAGAGTTATGAATAACAGTTAGCCTACCCTCGAATTACTTTTAAAAGTTTCTTATACACATTCTTGTTAAAGTAAAGATAAAACACATATTTAAAAACAATATTTTACTAATGAGGGATGTCCTTAATTTTTTAATTTTTTTAATTTCCTCTCTCACTCTTTCTCTTAGTAGTGGTGGAATTTTTATTTGTATTCATGAAGCATCAAAGTGAAAATATGTTAACTACAACTATAAATAAAACAGTAATTCTTATCTCTTTAAATACCACGATCGGCAGAATTTCGTCCCCTGTAAATGGTTGTGTCGGTGTCAGTATAATGTGACCGGCTGAAACAGGAGTCGGGGTATCCCCGCCCTGTCTCGTGTTTGGCAGCACATAAACTTTTCAGATGTCAGTCTCAGGGGCTGTGCACATTAAAGCTTATAGAGTGCTGAAGCTGGACGTTAAACCAACTCAACTCCCACCCCACACCCCATGGGTCCTCCATGAAACATAATATTATCGAAGTTAAAACATTAATTAGTTTTCAGTTCAGTTGCATATTAATATTTTAGGCCCAGGGAAAGAAATAAAGAGATATAATAATACCATATACCAAAGTTTTAAGCTTCAGGCCTAATAAAAAAAATGAAGGCTTCTGCTTAATCACCGGCAATTAACATCTGATGGCAGAAAGGCGTGCTTAACTAACATTGATAGAGAGCATAATCTATTATCTAGGTTTTTGACAAGATATTTATTTTGTTAAGCTGTATTCACAGACAACAAAGAAATTCTTCTAAAGGAAGTTTTCAAGAAAAATAAAATCATACCCTTTTTCATAACAATTGAACATCATAAATTATATATATATATATTTGAAGTGTTTTTTGTCATTTTTATACTCATATAGGTAAATGGAAACAATCTGCTGACTGTGGAGTATAACCGGCACCAACACACAGAGACAGTGAGAGACAAGTCTCACAGGGAGATCATAACTGTCTGGTATAACTCCGAGGGTCTTCCAGTGTTGTTTGTGCCTTCCTTCAGTCATCACATATTAAATATTACATACAGGTGAGCAGAAAAGAGAGAAATTCAACAAACTACATCAGTAATATCTATCTTTTTCAGAAATTGACTGTCTTGTTGAGTTGATGTCAAAATATGGAGGTAGAAGCTGTTGCTTTCAGTCTTGTTGGGTGATACATTTGAATGCCTCTAAAGTTATGGATATGAGAAGCATAAAAAGGCATTACAACTTTGGAATTGCTCAACAAGAAAAAAAAGTGTTTAGAAATAAGTTTACTGAACTGGGAATGTTTGAAATGAAAACAATTAAAAGTTATTGCATTTATTTGATTTATTAACTTCGTTGGTTGAAGATTGACACACCTGTATTGTCATCATTAAAGGGATTTTCAGTTCAAACACATATTCTCAGTATCCTTTTTAATTGTTGTTTTTGTAAGATTTTCATCTTACAATTGTGAAATTGGAAACGAATATATCTTTTATCAGTGCGAACTATATAATGTATATTGTAGTTTTATATTATTTTTTCTGTTTACAACAAAATTACATGAAATTTATTATTTTCCTCTGCCAGCGACTATGGTGATATCATGCAATGGGAGTATGGTAACCTCACTGAGAAACGGACATACAAAGATCCTGGTCTGGTAAAAAGTATAGAAGGAGACAGACCAGGTGGAACAATGCACCGCTTCTTCTACAGAGATTCCACCTCAGATTATGTAAGTCAGTTTTTATTTCTTCATGCTGCTATTCTTCTTTGCTTCAAATTCCTGCTATATAGAAATTCATTTTTAAGAAAACTATCAGACTTTTTTTTTATCTTGAGTTTTTTTTTTCTTTTATAAGTTTTACATCTTTTATATAGAAATGTACATTTACTTATATTAATTTTTTTTTGCAATATAAAGCATTCTTTGTGGTGAAAAATGTTGAATATTTCGGAAATTCTAACTAGTCCACATGGAATAATTTGTGGAAATATTTTTAGTTTTGAAACGATATGCCACAATCGTTTTGTTTTGTTTTTTGAAAATTGATTTTTTATTTTTTTTATTTTACTATTCTTAGCCCACTGATGTGTTTTTACACTCGGGGAAGCAATACAAAATCGAGCTTGATTCTTACGGCAACCTGGAGCGCATCATGACTCCATTCCTGGGGTACCACCACTTCAACATGTTGCTCACCCTGGGCATGCGCAGATTCTTCTACAAGCCACCAGGCATCCATCACTTCTACATAGAGGATTATGATGCAATGGGAAAGTTGCTGAGGGTAAGTGCTTTGCCTTTTCATCCCAACAATTTTTTATTTCAAATACTTAACACATGAATGTACATTGATACAAATTTACTAAACCTAGGCGCACACCAAGCTAGTTGAATAACGGGTAATCATTCACAGGTGACAAAATGGTGAGTTCTGGTATTATTTACCCAGGAAGACACAGTTTGACACATGCAGGTAGAAGCACATGATGCCAGGGTCAGACCGCATTTCGTTTGTACATGCAATGGTAGAGTTTTGATTGACCAGCTATCTAAGTAAAAACATGCCAGTGCTTTTAATGCGCTGGCTAAATTTTTAATCATTTCATTAACTATGCCCTTTTAAATAAAGTTTTTTAATTTTAATCTCCTTTTATTACTATATGACTAAATGTACTACTTAGGCTTATACTCATAGATGCATTTTAAAGAAATAATTATGTGTTTAAAGTTTTCAATTGAGTCGGTAAAGCTGGCAGGCGTCCAACACAGTCCAAAGTTTTACCACTGTTTAGCGACTCACAGGCATTGCAAGCTGTTGTCTGTGACTGGTTGGGATGGATGTGGGACTTGCCATACTTTGACACTAAACCGTAGAACCTCAACTGATCATGCAACATTTACTTATACATGTATACTATTATTTTAAAAAAGTTAATGGATTAATTCTGTGGTGACTTTTGATTCTCGAATCTTCTATCAAATATGTATAGGGATATTATGATATAATATCAGTTCTGTGATTGAACCGTATTAAATCTGGATCAGTTGTTTATATACACCTGATTCTCAATGCTCTCTTTGCAGGTTATCTATCCGAGTGAGCAGAGACGAGTGGTTCATCGCTACAACCAGCTTGGCCAGAGATCTCTGACGATGTTCGACCAGACTCTTATTGATCAGGTGTATCACCCTGGGGTTGGGCTCTTGTCTAGTGCAGCACTCAGGTCCAAAGGTTACGACAGTACTCTGACTTTCAGGTGAGATGCCTTCCAACTGCAGCAAGAGGATATTTTATGTTTTTAAGATAGGATATGCATACGTGAATGAGGCAGAGAATTGAAAAGCAAGTATGACATGAGAAGAAGAAGCTATGGCATTGTCAGTTAAAAGTATAGATGATTAAATGGGGAAGAAGTTGGATTAATCATTTATGTTTGGGTATTAAATATTGTTACAAATATGAGCAGAAAAGTAGTCAATTGTAAAATGGGATTGTAAAATGATTGTAGGCTTCTTGCTAGGCAAGTAATTTTATTTGCTTCCAGTAAAGTTGTGATTTTACTTGAGATCTTATTTCATGGATGTTGGAGCTCATTTATGAAATGATAATTCTCCTTTCCTTTTAAAGATGACATTCTTGTTGATGCAGAAGAGGGAATAACACTTTTAAAAAATTCATTCCAGAGTCAATCAAGTAAAAAATATAAACTTCTTATAATTATGTCTATATTTCTAACCTTTTACATTTGATTCTATTTTCCAGTTACCTCAGCTCACTCATAAGTGAGATAAGCATGACCTTCCCAAATGACGCCACTTTTGTTGGGGCAAAGATTACTTTGGGCTACGATGGCAACTTCAGACAGAAAAATACAGTAGTGATGCTAAGCAACAATATCAGCAGCAACAGCAGCCTGCTGTACAGCGAGGACACTGGCAAAGTTGTGGAAATTGGGGGGATCAAGATAGAGCATCTAACTTTGTCACGTAGTGACCTTTCCAGAGGAACTATGAGAGCCACTCGCAGCTTCAATAAGTATGGTCGCCTTACAGAGGTGAATGTCGGCTTCAATGGTAGAACTCATTTCTTGATGCAAATTAATTATGATAAGAGTGGCCGTGTCCATGTGTGGCGTCATGCTATATCCAGTGGAGTAGGAGGTGCTAGCGTCAACTCAAATGACTTGCTCTCCACCGAGTATATCTACGATGTGGACAGTCACCTGAAGGTAGTCCTCGTCAAGAGTGAGATCAAATGGCAGTTTGGTTACGATGCTGACGGCAATATCAATAAGATCACCTCTGGAGGGATGACCGGCCACATTGAGTTTGATCTGGGAGATAAAATAACTATGATGGGAGGAATACCATACAAGTTTGACAGTGACGGTTTCATGGCACAGCGCGGCTTGGACCATGTTTCCTTCAACTCAGCGGGTCAGCTAGTTTCTGTCACCCGCCACACAGAGTTCAAATTTACCTACTTCTATGATGCTCTTGGACGTCTGGTTGCACAGAGGGACAGATATGGTCGCATTTTGCAGTTTTTCTATGGCAATACAAGAAAAAGAGAGCAAGTCACTCATGTGTACAACCACACCACGGGTCACCTGACTGAGTATTTCCAGGATGAGGCAGGCGCTTTGATTGGCATGGAAAGAGCAGGCCATTTTTATCATGTAGTTTGTGATCCCAGTCATTCCCCCTTAGCCGTTTTTGCTGAAGATGGGACATTGAAGAAGCAGGTATGTTAGACATTACGGTCAGTTGTGTGTTTTGAAACTTTATTTCTTCTTGAGTAAAGTAATTGTGATGCCATAATTATAGTCTCTCTAAGCCAAACTCTATATTACTGGTTTTTTTTTAGTTATGACGACATTTTCAAGTCTATTGTTTTAATGAAAAATTTCCAAATATTTAGCATTTGAATAAAAGTAAAAAATGATGTATATCAAACCAAATTTATGTAGCCATGTATCTTACCAGCCAAAACCAAAGGAAATCGTTTGTCTTGTATTGGATAAGCTTTGAGATCCATAATTTGCAGGTCTTGAATGTCAACTGTGCGATGGCCTAGGAAAATAAACTTTATTTCACCTCGTTCAAGATATATCGTTATATGTCTTTAAACTGATAACGATGCGGTCAATACTGACTTTCCTACTTTAAGTTAGCATATCTACCTCGAAGATATTTGAACATGTTACATGTTAAAAATCTTTTAGACTTTACAATCTTGGTGCTAAATTTTAGACCACGACATGTTTTGCTCCTCAATTATATTATGCATAAATTTCATCATTTTTCTTATACAAAGTTATTGTTTTTTCTGTCTATAAACCCATCATATGAGTTAATATCGTTAACAATTCTTTTCTTTAGGTGAGCTACACCCCTCTTGGTGTTCGAGATCATGATTCTAATCCGGACTTTGACCTGGCGTTTGGATTCCAAGGTGGCATCTACAACCCCACCACCCGCCTGGTGCACTTCTCCCAGAGAGTTTACGATGCCAAGCTGGGTCGCTTTCTGTCTCCTGATTATGCTCAAGTGTTGCCCAAGCTGGACAAAGTTCTATTGGAGCCCCAGACTCTCAATCTGTACAGTCATAGATATTTGGTCAACTTACATCTGCAGTATGAACAATTCCCCCGCCTTGGTAAGTTTGCTTTGAAAACTGGTATGCATTGCAATCATTTCATATGATCCACACTTTTTGTGTAGCCTTATACTCAAAACTAAATTCTGAATGTTTCTAGATTTTATGTGGTTGAAGTTGCGTGGAATGTACAAAATATTGTCAATGTGAGAAATAATAGTCTTAGGTTTGAATTGTTCTTTTCTTAAATGTGAATTTATATTTTGACACCTGGCAAATTTAGTTTACAAAACTTATAAAAGTGGTTATATTTATAAGATATGGAAAGAGGTGTTTATTGTTATCAGTATACAGAACTAAAATCTGTGTTATGATTGCAAGCAAAATTTTTAATCTAATTAAAAATCAAATCTTTTATTTCCACCTTTCAACATTTTAGCATGATTACTGAATTTTCCATAATGAATTTTAGGTTTTCTCTTATAATGTAATTCCCTTTCATTGGCCGTACAAACATTACTTATAGAAATTTTATACCATACTTTAAGTGGTTGATTTATTTTCTCCAGATCTGGCTGACTGGCTTAATGTTTTGGGATTCGACATTCGTTCAATGGCCCCAGACGTGTCTTACACAGGAGAAGTGAACCCTGGTCCACAGGCCCCCAGCATGGAGCTGTTGCCTGCAGCCTCAGCGTTCGAGTGTACATTCAGGCGGGACATGCACAACCTGCTCACCATCTCCACGGTCCCTCAGTCAAAGGTATTGCATGATAGAAATAACTTTTTAAAAACATCTTTTTTTACAACTAGGAGTGAGTTCATCTAGGTTTGCATGACATTAATGTTCTTTTTCTTCACACCACTCGCTGTTGTGGATCTACCAAAAATGTACATTTTATACAGATATATACTGTCATTATTCACTATATATAGGAAATAGACTGAAGACTAAATTAGTCATTGAAATGACAAAGTGCAATAGAGGCAATCGGTTTTCACTTGCTCTAAAACCTTTTTTATATTTACAAGTGAGATTTTTGCCATGTTTCTAGAAGATAAAATGTACAATATGATTGTCTTTTGAAGATGTGATTGATTTCCTATTATCAGTTTCAGTTCTGTTTTTTTTTTTTCATAAAGAACTTTTATGTCAATTTTGTTTCTTCTGAAGGTAACCCCACCACAAAAGAATCGTCTATTGAAGAAATCACCATCCCCATTAGCTCCCTTGTTTGGGCCAGGTGTGACCATCTCAGACCACAAAGGAACTGCCATTGTTAACATTGTGGAGGGGGAAGCCCAAGCATGGGCACGCAAATTGGCTACTGTTCTGTTGAATGACTCACAAATTCTGCCCATCAGTTTCTCAATTCCATGGCAGAGATGCTCACTATTTTGTGAAGCAGAGCTACCACCAAGCTAAGAGCGACCTCTCTGATCTGGGCCTGCACAACAGTGAAATGTTCCAGTATGAGACAGGAATAAATGTATCTGTGCACTACAACCACAAATCAAGACACTCATACCACACACAAGAAGAGGTTGATGTTCGAATACACGGCAACCATACTGTCATCAATGTACGCTACGGCACAACACTACAGAGGGAAATGAGGCGTGTTCTAAAACATGCTAAGGACCGTGCTATAGTGCATGCATGGAACCGAGAAAAAGAGCTCCTACGACAGAACCTGCCCTCTCTGAATCACTGGTCAGACAATGAGCTGGAGCAGATCAGAGACAGAGGCAGCGTGCACGGCTATGTGGCTGACTACATCCATCAGCCAGACCAATACCCCGAGTTGGCTGATGATTGCAACAACATACAGTTTGTGCCTGAGAAGCCCTAACATTTTACCTCGACCATTTTTACATTCAGAGTATGCAAATGATTCAATGTTAAGTAGGGAGTTATTGAGAATGTAAGATGTATATATACTAAATGACTCTATGATAAAGAATTTCTAAGAAATTTGAACACAGAGTGCAGAGATTATGATGAAGGTTCTGCTTGCTGCCATCACTTAGTTGGACATAGCTCCACACATTCACAAGGACTAAGCAAGAGGCTTTTCTAAATTACTTTCTGACACTCAAGTTGGAGGTGAGGACATGACAAACTGCAGTATGGATTATATGAAATGTGATAAAGTGTAAGGTGCTGGTGGTGCAATTTCTTTATGTGGATCAATCTATGACTTTGCAACATAAGGAAACACGACTTTTAATTTAAACCAATTTTTGATCAGTAAAGTTGGCCCCTAACTTGGCGTGGGGCCTATGACACATAATAACTGTTCAGTGTGATATCAAGATTACTTTTAACTCTTGTGTTTTGTTAACTTTGTGTTTGTGCCAAAACAATCTGCACATAAGGATGTAATCATGCTTATCTAAGGTTTAGAAAACATACCTGGTTTGATTGGGATTTTTGATGTACAACTTTGCTCTGAAAATTCTTTTTGTGCAAATAATGTTATGCTTGATTATTTGTAAAACATTTGTAAACATTTCTGTATTGAAAAATGAAACCGTTTTGGAATTGACAAATTACTAGAGCAGGGAAATGAAAAAAACAGCACATCATGAGACACAAATACTATTATTTTACACAGCTAATAGACATAGGCTAATTAGTGTACGTTTACGTTGTTACATTTTTGCTAAGAAATGTTGAGTTATTTCTGTATTGAACTATCCAGTATAACTTATGTTTAATTGTGCATATTATATCTACAGAAGGATAGGAAAAAACACAACTAACAAGAAACTCTCCACTATGTGATATTAAACTTATGCTCCTTATAATATGAATACGGTACCTAAAGAGTTTACATATCTTTTTTTTGTTCCTGTATGTTAAGATAGACAATATGGAGAAAACGTTATAGAACAGAGAAAAACATCATTCACTTTAGAAAATTTCTATTTTTTTCCAAATTGTTGTGGCTCTATTTAGAAATTACAAAAAGATGTACATGGTGTGCTGCTTCCAAATTGTGTTCACCTTGTTTGTTGACTCTGTTTTGTTTCTGCAAATCACAGCTACCCCAACCTTTAGCCTGCTTTGCAGTTTTTATTGCCATTGTATATATGAAATGTTTTGTAGCTATCCAATTTTTTTGCTTTCTTTTATTTTAATGGATTGTTGTGTCAAAAATACATTTGTTTCAAATGATTGCAATTTGATTTGTGCAATATAGCAGTTTGCTCTCAAAATCCCTATGCATGTTATGTCTCAAAGAATTTAGTGCATCTTAATTGGCATTAACAGCGTGTGCAAAAGTTGGTGCTAGAGATGTTTTGCAAATTATCTCTTGAATGAGGTTATGAATGTATAAATTCACCATACGATAATAATTATTATGTTTTGTGAAAGTAAAAGATCTTTCACTCCAAGTCATACCTACCATTGGGCTCAAAGCACAACATCAAAAGTAATAATGATCATAATGAGGATGCAGTTACATATCACAACATTGCTTTACAGATCATAATCAGAATATTTTTTTAAACCTTTTTTTAGGCTGAGCTGAAAGGACAAAGGTAAAAACAGGCGAGCCATTTGGGAAATTAAAGGGAAGAAATATACAGCAAGTTCTTGCTCAATCATCAATGCTATACAGCAGGAAATGAGGAGAATTAATAATACATTTTCATAGTTGCTGTTAAAAGCAATTTGGTGCTATGAAAATATCATTACAGAAATGGTTTATGGGTTAGATTTTAATTGGCAAAGCTAGTCAGGTGACCCAATTATAAACTTGCATTTTAGTAAGTGAGAGTGCATTTTTTTTTAGCAAAACAATGAAAGTGTTGCCTTTGATCCTTTTTTTTCCCAAAATGTTTAAAGACATGTGCTAACTTGTTTTAATTATTATTGTATTACATTATTTGATTTTTTTAAATTTGTAAATATCATTAGATTTTTCCTTTTTTTACAGTGTTACATAAAGACTCAAATTAAATTTAAAATATTTTAGCTTAAATGAGGATCTTTACAAAGATTTTCTCATCCAGGAAAGAGACTTTGGTTGGTTTTGAAGTTGTCCTAATTTTACTTTTATTTTTTTTGAAAAATTTCTGTTGAATCAAAAAAAGTTTGAGTTAAGAAAGTCTTATCACTTGAAGAGACAAATCTTCGTAAAAAGTAAAATTGATCAAATGTGCTTCCCTTTGAAGTGAGAATTTATTGGAAACGAATATTTATAATCTTGAATTGATATTAAAGTCTATGATATTACAAAATCAATGTGACATGAGTTTAATTATACCTTTCTTTCAGAATGTCTCAATGTGTATTTCGATGATATTAGTAAATCCATGGATTTATGTACCAAAAAGGAACATGGTGACAGTCTTCATTTCAGGCTGAAAAAAATCTTTATTTTTTTTTTTATCTTTTCTCATTTGTTATTTATTTTTTTCTTTGTGGGCAGTAAGGACTTGAATTAAAACCTAAGTGTCCTCACATCCTCTCTGTTCTAACTTAAGTTCATAAATGTTCTGCTGCTGTCAAACAACAGTGAAGTTTGAATAATTTATCATATTACATCTATAACAATTTTTTTTCCAAAAAATTTAAATTATCTTTCCAAATGCTGAAGTAATCATAAGAGAGCATTTATAATTATATCATTTTGATGCTTAAGTAAGTGGCAATAGTTTATAAAGCCTCTGTTCATTAGAAATATTTTTTCTCTAAATTGTATATAAGAAACTTTTTAGAATGTCAACTTCATATTGCATCTAATGATCCATTACGTAAAAGGGACACTTTGTAGATTCTCATAGAAATAAGTGTGGTATGCACTTTATTTTGATTCTTTTTTCCAGCATTCCAAATATTACTCTCTGAGTCTTTTATTAGTCATTTGTTTTAAAATAGTCAATCTTTTCCCCTTTACAAAGTTGTATCACATCATGCACAGACTATTTCTGCTAACTTGTGGTTAAAGTATGAGATCAAATGTTGGTAAAGTTCTCTGAATTTGCATATATGTATTTTTATTCAAGTAACTTCTCTCTGCAAATTGTGTGTTGAATTTCTCCTTTGACACTTCATGTTTCGTGGCTGTTAGATAGACATAATCAAATTAAAAGTATTATTTCAGCTTTTATAATCTTGTAAGTACGAAAATATGCGGTTCAGTTTATTGAAATGGATCATACGGTATGAGTATGAAACTTTAAAAGATGGATACACGTTTTTTTCCCTTTGTTATTCTGTGCTTGAGTGAGGAGTTTTCAGATACATATTTTTTAACCGTTTTAATGATGTATATTACATCTATATTCCATTTTATTTACAGCCATAGTTTTAATGTGGTGAGAATAGAGTTTAGCTTTATGGTCTGTTAACCATTATCTAAATAATGGTCAACTAAGCAATGTTTATATATTTGGATGTCTAAGAGCATCATGTTCATTCTACTTTATCCTCAGTTAAAGTTTTGTCATGTAAAAAATGACTTTCATCGTTTTGAAAACTTTTCCTAAAGATGATTCAGGAAATTTATAAGAATCCAAATTATTTGATTAATAGGACAAAATTTATTTTATAAAACGTGGAGATAATTGATCTCTCTGTTTTGTAGGACCTAATTTATTACTGTCAATATTTTCACGAGATATTACTGTTTATATTTAAATGTTCAAGTTTTCAATCTGAGTACTTCTATTAGTCATATTTCTTTTTCTCTTCCATTGAAAATAATGAGTGTGCACACTTTAATTTGTTACACTTGTACAGGTGAATGAGCTACACATGCAATACAAAGGTCAAGATGCAAGTTTATTAATATGTTATTATCATAAACATCAACGTCAAAATCTTCAACTTCATTGCTCTTTATTTGTCATTGACTTTTCATTTGATGATAATTTTACACAAGAGATAAGATTGTTATCATGCCATTTCCTGGTTCATATCAATCATCATTTTTCACTCACAAACCATTTTCTCAGCCAGCTTGTAAGACTATGACAAATTAATAGTCCATCATCATCGACATCATTTTGTCATTGCCTTCTCGATTATTATCATCGCAAATTTGTTTGTTTACTTCAATTGACTCATCCTGTCATTATTATGATTAAATATTACACGAAAATGCACTTAGTGAGTAGTAGTTTACTTCAAGTGTTTGTTTTGTCTTTACTTAGTTCCAACATGGGCAGAAAAAAACTTTGCCTTTATCCTACCACAGCTCTGTAATGGAGAGATGTGCCTCACACAGGTTGGGAGCGTCTGTAGCTCAATCTGTTAGTGCTCTTAACTGAGTGTGGGCGTATGTTGGTCAGATCGCAGCTGATGCCTCCGTCTATGTAAAGGATCCCTCTAGAAGTATAGGCAACTGGAAACTAAAAGATGACTTATTCAGCTCAGTTGGTAGAGAAGCGAAATGAGAGTCAAAAGGGTCACATTGTCAAACTTTGGTTCTGAGCTTTTTATCCATAGTGTCCTGGCCTTATCTTGAAAGGAACCTCCTTTTCCTTGCAACAACTTTCAAGTAATAAAGAAACCACAGTTCCTAGAGCTAGAATGCGCCGATTGAGGATGCTGACGAGTGCAATCTGCTCAAGACAACAGAGAAAAATACATAGCATATGGCTCTCCTAATTCTTTTAAAGAACATGTGTTGACACATCAAGTTTTTTCTTCTGATTATAACTCGGAGAAACTTTGCAAATTAAAAAAAAAAAATTGATGTGAAACACATTCTAGTCCTGAACCAACAAAAAAGTCTTCTGTGCTACACGATTATTTCGAAATATGTTTATTGCATAACTGTTAATCTGAAAACCATGCTAGCCTCTTTAAAAGTGCAGGATACTGACCCTAAATGATGACATTGATTTTCCTTTGTTTAAACATACTTAAGTAGTACCAAAGCTCCTTCTGTTAACATTAGTATCAGGGATCCAAAAGATACCTCCAAGAGCCTGATAGTTAGAATCATTAGTTTAATTGATTGAAATATGACTTGAAATAAAATGTATGCTCATTCTTAATACATCATATTAAATACTTTTTCCGTTATAGGCCTAATAAAAAAGAAGAAAATAAAATGAGTAATTGTTGTGTACTTGACATTACATAATGACATCGCTGTGAAAACGCGCGAGCTAAAAAAACAAACAAACATTTGAGTCTATTTAAAAAAAAAAACTAATGTGTACTTAGATTGTTAAAAAAAAAACCCACAGAAAACAAATTTTGTGTATGAAAAGATATCAACCAGAACAGTCGTACCGTGCGGATATACGTTTTAATTGCTACTTTGTAATTCTTAATAATTAGTGAAAATTACCCGTTTTTTTCTCATTGTTAATTGAAACCTTATATTACGGAATCAAATGCAATATTTTCTGCACAATCTAAAATAAATAAACAGACATAAGTATATATGGCATTTAGATGTCATTGTAATACACTTACAAGCAACTTATGATAAAGAGCAATAAAATAAAAAGGCAACTCGATGAAAGATTCTCTTCAATCTCACTTCTAATTTTGATATCTCAATCATTGAGGTCTGAAATAATTATACGTTTACATAAGATTAATGAAAACAAATATATCGATAAGGAAGACAAGTTATAATAATGATTTGGAATGAAAAGTAGGTTTAACAAAACAACAAAATCAACCCACAATAGCTGTTAACGCAAAGAAATAGTTATTTCTGATCATTTAAGAATAAAGAATGTTATGCTTTCGAGTACTATTTTTTTATAAAGAAAAAGATAAAAAAACATTAATTGCAATAGGGAGACTTTTCCCTTCCTTTCACCGTGAGTAGCTGACAGAGTCAATCATTTTTTGGCCTATAATGCGTACCGCCATGGTGTTCATTAGCATCACTCTTTTAGGTTGGTGCGTCGCTATAATGCAGAATATAGCCTACTTGGTTGGGTTGTGAAAACCTAATTCAATTCGCCATTCATGTTAGTTTGGCGAATGTTTTATTTAAGATAACTATTCTCAGCTTTATTTTAATTTTTGTCTAATTAGAATTTTTTGTCTAGAAGCAAAAAAAACCCAAACACTTTTAAGTTCAGGTGTTTGAGGGTTTTTTTTATATTTTTACTCAAAACTAAAAACTAAAACAAAAAAGTATACATGTATTATTTTAGAAGAATCAACGTGTTTCTTAAAATGTTATGGATGTTTTGACAATAGTTTTATTATTGTTTTTGTTGTTGTTGTTGTTGTTGTTGTTGTTGTTGTTGTTGTTGTTGTTCTTGTTCTTGTTCTTGTTGTTTTTCATTACAACTACCAACTATGCGTTGCATTACTATTCTTTTATGAAAGAGGTTTTAGAATAATTACTAAACAAATATTGTTTTGGGTAAATTAAATCTTTTAAACGACTAGTAGTTTACCAACCCATTTTCATGAAATTAGTATCGCTTCAATAGTGCGATTCAATGACATCATTTTTACTAAAAGTGGTGTCAATGAATATGTCTGTTTAGAGGGATGCCCGTTTAAAGCTCAGATTGCAAATTCCATGTGCATGCGTAAAATAATTATTGGTTACGAGAAAGATATCTAGCGTAAGAAGTCGACACGTCGCTTTTCTTTGAAAGCACTGAAACAAACTTATTTTGTCTACAAAGCTATGTGCGTGACAATTATTGTTTTTGAAGAGAATTACTGTTGAAGCGCTATTATTTGATAAATATGTTCCGTTTGAGAATCATGTTTAAAATCTTAAAATACACCAAAAGCCAGTAAGGATTGAGGACAAAGCTTAGACCTAATATTCTTTCAATGATTGATTTATATAGCCTACTCAAACGTTATAGAATAAACGAAAAGGATCATATGGGCTCTACAACATAATTTGAAAAAATGTAGACCCTAAACGTCAACAGTGTGCGCGGTTTTTATACATTTCATTTCTTTCTATTTTTTGTTCTAGAAAACGATAAATAAAAGTAAAAGTTATAGAACAAATAGAGATTTGTAAATGGTGTTCAGCATTGTTTAGATAAAAGTCATAGTTGTTTTGTCATTTCGACTTAGACCCTACTCATACCCACTGATTAGCATTTCTTAACCCGAATTGTACAGGTAATTATTGTCGCCTATACTTATTTCATTCGTCTTTTTCCTCAAAACAAAATCTATTTTGTTAATCATATGAAAAATAATTATGTGATTGACTTAAATTTGTTTTGTATCGCTGAAGTAAAAAGTTTTAAATTAAGGGCGTATTATATTGGCATTAGTTTGCTAAGAGAAGGACAGGGAAGCGAAAATAAAACAGCACAACAGAAGTACACCGCTGGCAGCTATCTGTGCGGATCCACCAAATTTGGCCGTGTAGCGTGACGTCACCCCAGTTTCCCGCCGACAAGCGTCAGTGACGCCTGCGTAGAAAAAGTCGCGCATGATTCTGCCGGCCGCAGGATCACACTGGGCATAGACTGCTGTCTCACAGCGATACCTTCCAACAGAAACACTGCGGACAAAGAATAAAGAGTTTATGCTTATGTATTATACTACAAAAATACATGAAGGCTATTTGCAGTTCGTCGGTAATGAATCGATAATCTATAACAAGCTTGACATTACTTCAAATTCAAACATTGCCAGCACATTTTTTAAAGCTTATGGCGACAAAAATCATTGATTGTTAGTAACAATCGAAACCTTCATTCCTTTGTACCATAATTAACAATAATGGTGTTATTGTTTATGAATTACCACACATTTAATATGTTGTAATGGCAAGCATTTAATATCTCCTAAAGACAATGTGCATTATGAATATTATATCGGGAGTTCGTAGAAGTGGCCGGGGAGAACCGTTCGTTTGCCGGCCTTGATGACTTCAGGATGCCAGTAGTGCCTGGAGCTTTACCGCTGGCGAGGGTGTCAATCCTTCCGAGTTTCTCGAGGGAAGGTGAGGCGTTAAGTTCGTCCATGATGACAGGGAGGTGGTGCGCTCAACTGCTGTGTCAGTGATGATGTTTTCCATAAAAACAAATGCTGGAAGTGCTTGACGCTGTCTGTAATGATATCACCTGAGGCAGACCTCAGCGGTGCAATTACGACGGCGCTTGGGCCAAACGCCTTTGGAGAGTTGAATGTCGCAACATAGATTCAGCCAGTTGTCATGGGCGTTGGGCGATCTCTTGAGCGTCACCTTTGACCTTTCTGATTGGCAGCGAGTGTCTTCTGAGAGGGGTCTCTCTTGTACTTGATCAATGCGGTGTGTTAAGCTGAGATTGTTGGCTCTTTCTTTAAGGATTCTGCCTCAAACCAGAGTTTTTCTTTTCCTGATTGCTCAAGGTGTCCATGTCAGAGTTGTAGTTGGCCTCAGGGATGTTTCCCCTATTCTCGTCTGCCGTGTTGGCTGGACAGTCCTCGAGGACCCCCTAGAGTGAGTTTACGAAGCGCGCGCAGACATCAGGAACGGAGGTGAGGGTTATTTTGGTGCGAGGCCGCCCTTCCGCTTAGAGTTGTGAATCCGCTTGGGTTGGAGGCGGATTTCGGCTGCGACCAGTGTATGGTCGGTGTCGCAGTCACCGTTGTGGTA
Source organism: Elysia chlorotica (assembly GCA_003991915.1). Taxonomy (NCBI): domain Eukaryota; kingdom Metazoa; phylum Mollusca; class Gastropoda; family Plakobranchidae; genus Elysia; species Elysia chlorotica. The sequence goes on from RQTK01000295.1 coordinate 390,233, forward strand.
ACTGCAGTTGTTGCGAACGCATTTCAGCAAGACTCAGCTGGGGATGATGAGATCCAGCTGGTGCCAGTGGCGGCATCTAGGGTGTCGTCAGCGCCGCCAGATAAATCTGTGCTGGGGCTTAGAGTGAAAGAAAGTGTTAGTGATCCACAAGTCGTGAAAGGAATACAGCTCGAGTAGTCTGTGCCCATTTTCATTCAGCTTGCCGACACCAAGGTGACCGATGCAATGATTCAGAAGTCATGGTCAGCTCCAATCAACAGCCATTTGACAACACAGTACAGTAAATAAAAACATCAGTGACTAATACGTCTTCTTCAACTTTAATCGTGCGATACAGGATAATTGCGATTATAATGCTGGCTTTGAAAATACGCACTTACTAAAGCCCCATTCAATTAGTCGATGCATTATTGTATTTAATGAATTGACCAAGAGCCCCAAATGCCTCATTCGATGGTACCCCGACAAGCATGCTGTACTAGTGCTCCTCATCTCCCAAAAGAATTACTAGAAAAACACTCTGGAAATAAATCTTATAAAAATAAAAAAAAGCAATTTTGTCTTCATATTACTATCTATATTTGAAAAAACGACAAGATAATTACAACCCATAGTCAGAAGCGCGAACCACAAGTGATGTGACTTACTTGCAGGCCAGTTCTTGCAGAGTGACCGCTGGTAGTTGGTTCTGGTTGATGAGGTTGACCACCTGGTTGACGCCGCGGTTGAAGTTGTTGTAGCAGCGCCGAACTTCAGCCGTGCTCAGCACACACCGGATCACATTGCGGAGATCTTAATAACGCGGGACAGAAGAGAAGTAAAGAGAGACACACACACATTTTCTTAATTCTCAGTGTTTTATTAAAAGTACTATTATAAGTATATTATAAAACAATTAACAAAAACATGATAACACATTTGGCAAAACAGGTAGATACAATCTTAACTGAGTTACGTTAAATTTGCTTACGGTATCATCATTTTAAACCACATAGTGTTAAGATTTTTCGGTTACCCATGTATCTCTATAAATCCTTGAACTCTATATGTAACTACATTATGGTGTTTCTCGAGTTACCGTCTAGACTTTCTAGTCTGTAGTTATAACGAAATATCACTAAACTCCACTTGCCATGCTTACTCATTATTTGCATTAGAAATATAATTGTTTTCTTATGGTGTGGAAAGACAAGAGCATGCTTCACGATGATGACCATAATAATACGTTGAAAGGAGAAAGACAAATTGACAAAACCCCATGATTGTTTTCGCTTTCTCCGATTTTAACTTAAAGTAAAGCTTAAAGCCTTTTTCCACAGTTCAAACTCGAAAGAAGACAATTTTCCCAAATTCGCTGTTCTTAGTGGGAAAAAAATATCATAATGGAGTATGTTGTATTTCATGGAATGCACAATCAGAATAAGGATGGTTTTTCTTCCAAAAATTAGGAATGTCTTTTAATGTTGTCTTCTACCACCATGCACATATTAAAGCAGTCACAAAAATTTAAATCGGAAATATCTGGAGAAGGCAATTACTTAGTCTTATTTTGCTGTTTTAAATCATTCTTCTCACGTATTGCCGTAACACCAAAATAATATTGTGAGCTTTCAGTTATCTACCATCATTATTCAGCCATGCGGTTGAAGATAGAGTGTGGACAAAATCACTGCATTTACCATGAATCAAACTCTTGAATTGTTATGTTGAGTTTCTCAGTATAACTAATTGTTGTAACTACATTAACAAACGTTATTATAATACCATCTTACCCTGAAGATCAAGCGTGCACAAGCCTTGGTAGGCAACTTCCATATTCCCTCTAGTAAAAACTAACTGCAAAAAGCGGTCGGCAGGCTGGTTAGACAAGGGAAGGCGGCCCTCAAAACAGGTGATGTAGTTGTCGTAGTTTCTGAAGTGAGTAAGGTTAGACAATGGATCTAATTTGTTTCATAGAGGATGCGTGTTTGATCTCCTTTTAAGTCATTTGCATTTTCTTCTCTAATGTCTTTAATTGTACCTGTCGATCATAAGTTAAATCACGGTTTGTAATTGGTTCATCTTTTTATACTTATTTGTTCCAATAGTTCCAAAACTAATATTCTTTTTGTACCGAGGCTCCTTTGGTACTTTCAAAACGCACCGTAGTATAAACGCACCTAAAAGATGCACTGCGTATTGAACTTAGAAAAGAACGGATATCAGAAAAGTTTGCAAAATTTCATGTAACCAATGTCAAATAAAAAAAACGCATTAAAAAGGGGAAAAAATCAAAATAAAAGAAAAAAAAACACAAAATGTAATAAACCAAGAGACGTCAAAATGCCTCTTACCGACAAATAGACTCAAAGGCTGCAATGGTCACATCTTCAGCCCGTTGAAGGTTGTCGATATTTTCATTAGCGTTATTTTCGTTGACGTTATTGTTGCGGATGTTGTTGTTGTTGTTCCTATCAATATTGAGAATGTTGTTGCTATTGACGATGTTGTCGTCAACACCACCAACATTTTGGAGGTTATCACGTATCTGGGCGTTCAGGCAATTTTGAGCGACGGACTGGCAGGAGACAGGCGAGTACAACTGCAAGCCGGCTGGAATGAAAAGCAACAACAGTAACAAACCTATATGGTATCAGGTTGCAAATATTTCTAGGAATATTTTAAAAGGACAATTTCTTAGTATAGTGAGGTTTACCAATATTTCAATGAAAAAAGTGTCCGTCAGATCACTTGGTGGTTAGTTAAAATTCTAGGGAGCGGGGATTCTTCGTGGAAGATTTTGGCGTCGCGCTTTTTATCCTTTCTAGTTCAGCTTGTGACATTAATTTTATGGCCGATCAAGTTCCGAAAATCCCGCCCTTAAGTCCCGGCGTCGAAAATGACTTGATTGAGAACTTGGAGACTTTAAACTAGAAAACTGACTAGCTTCCTTTGATCGAAGATATAAAATTCAACTCAGGCTAAGAATCAAAATTTATTGGCATAAAAAAAAAAAGTTCGTAGAAACTGTAACTTTGCAACAATAACAAAAGATATCAAATAATCAAAAGTGTTTGAAATATATCCGCTAAAACTGTTGTTGCTTTGTACATTTTAAAGACTTTTAAACAAACTTGCTAGTGTATTTTGCTCGAATTTTTCACTTTACGAGAGAAAAGATATATGTGTCGTCATCAATATAAAGAATATAGTCAACAACAATTTTCCTTGCGATTATCTTTAAATCAAATTGTTTGAATCTTTAAGTTTTAAAAAAAACAACACAAATAATCCTGATAAGTATATTACACTGTATCTTGAAAATATTGTAGACTTCATTTAAAAGGAAACATTTCCTTATCACACATATATTTATACTGAGAACACTGCCATAAAAATGATATTAAAGTACATGTCATTAACGAACATTATGCTAATTACTTGCTTTTAGTATTGAATCCGGTGTGGTAGGAAATTCAACTTACCGAGAAGAAATATAATCAACGTTGGTAACATCATGTCAGAATATAATTTTTAAATCCCTAAGGACACTGTTTTTTTAAGTAAAAGGAATCGCTCCTTACGCTTATAATTAGCTGTAGATAGAATAATGTTGAGTTTCGCAACTTATCAGTTTTTGTCTTTTTCTTCAAAAACTAAATTAGTTTCAAACTTTCTGTTCTTCAAGAAATAAAATCACGTCCTCCATCGCATGAAATTTGTCACATTAATGATTCAATGTCGTAACGTTTCTGATTAAAATGTCTATGAAACATCCTAGAAAGACCTTCGCCTACTAATCAAATAATCACTAATCATCTCATTTGATGTCATCCTCGAAGACTTTAACCATTGCTGTTGCCTTGTATTTCTTTTAATTACAATTTGCATCTTTGATCAGCATGTACTTGATTGTGCTGTAACATACTGATGTAATCAAAAAATGTTTAAAGATTGTTTTAAAAAAACTACATTATTCGGTTGAAAAAAGGAGTCACAAAAGCTGCACTCAAAAGTGATGTTTCTTTTCTTTGTGAACCCAATGTACACGGCTATCAATGAAGATTGCCCTCATTTCAATCAGTCAAAAGTCCTAAATTTTAAACGTATAAACATTTCAACCAAAGAAAAGACCTCCAAAGAAATGTTAGTTACCAACAACGCATGGAGTATGGGATTTGACAAATTTAGATCTTCTTTTCAAACATAGGCAAGTGAAAAGGACTGATCGTGCTTTGGCAAAATTCTTGTGGATTTTCGGCAATAGAAGGACTCGCGCTAAGCTAAGAGCCGTGAAATAATGACATTTGCACAAACAGCGTGTAAACATGGTGGGATGGGCAGGAGTGTAAACAACAAGATGCTTTAAAGAGGGCGCGTTTCGCCAATGATTCTGTCCATATAAAACTAGACTAGGAAAAAAAATAATGCACAGCGGCTGTAAGAGGTAAAGGTGAGAAGGATAGAGGCAATAAAGAAGACTGTTCTGTTTTTCCAAATGTTATTTTGTAAAGCATTGGGTAAATGAACGATTTTATTTAAAAAAATATATATTTCTAATGAACATTGTACTTGTCAATGCGTATATCCTAAACTCGAGTATAATACGGCATCAAAGCAATGCTAATAATACTGTTTGATAAGCTAGACATTCTGTTGGTAAATGCATGATTATAGTGATATTTGTGATTATAATGATGGTGTTTATGGTGATGGTGATGATAATGGAGACGGTGAGGATGATGATAATGATGATGATCATAATCGTAATGGCAATAATTCCCGTCACGAAATCTATCACGGCAGTAGTAGTAGTAGTAGTAGTAGTAGTAGTAGTAGTAGTAGTAGTAGTAGTAGTAGTAGTAGTAGTAGTA
>RQTK01000295.1:395158-413377 GCA_003991915.1 Elysia chlorotica
AGTTGCAGTAGCAGTAGCAGTAGCAGTAGCAGTAGCAGTAGCAGCAGCAGTAGCAGTAGCAGTAGCAGTAGCAGTAGTAGTAGTAGTACCCAGTTGCTAAGGACCTAAAAGCAGATGCATGTGCGCAAGTAAAAGGAATAATATAATAATAAATAGAAGAATACGCACAACTTAGCAACTGAGGGACACAATAAATCAAACACAACTAGAAATTATAGAGAAAATACATATGAACGTTTCGCCTTTAATGGCTTTGTCAATACTAAAAACAAAAGCGGAGAAAACAGTCTATTTAATGCTACGCTAAGTATTTTGTTATAATTCACTTAACATCTCTAAGACAAGCCCAAAGATTGTTAGGACCTATACATCTATGTTGATTTCACCTTGCCGCCAGCCATATCAACAGGGCTCAATGAAGGACGAACGTTTTGAGCTGACAATCATACTGGTTTATATAAAATTATTACAAGCGGATGGTATTTATAAATCCCCATAAATGAATGAATAGGAATCATGTCAATATATTAAGCTCTGGCGAGGAAAAGGTTTGTATGTTACAGGAAAGCTCAAATCTGAATATCGACTTATCCAAATTTCCCCCAAAATCATATATGACCAATTCATAAAAACTGTAAGTACAATACATCATAGAAAACAACAATAGTTACCAAAATCTTTATTTAGTTACATATAGTTACATAAGCATGACCCTGTAGAGGCATTAAGAAAACTATAAATTAATTTCCTGAGTTTTTCAAAACTTTTTTTTTATTTCCACATTATTTTCAAGTCAACTTGGGCCTGGGTTGTACAGAAATTCATGCTCATGCTTAGCTCTGAGAAATTTGATGAATACAGAAACCTATAAATTTAAAACAATGCCTGTCTGTTTGTTTGTCTTTTCCAGTCTGTCTCTGTCGGTCTCTGCCCCTTTCTCTATCTCTCTATCTCACACATAAACTCTCTCGCTCCCTCAAATAAATTATATCTAAAGTATATCAGATAACAGGATAACAGAAAAAAAGACTACAGGAGAAATTAATAATAAAGAGTTGAACAAATCGCATTTACAACCTACATGACACGAATAAAAAAATCAGCGAACAAAAATAAAAATAAATAAACTAACAATTTTCATGCACCGCTTGAGGGTTTAGAATTATAATTAAAAAGAAACATGTTCACAATTACTTAATGTATGTAAGAAACACTTAAAAGAAAATGTATGTCTCCTCATAACGTAACGCAAAAATTTTGTGAAATTTCATCCCTTAAGGTTAAACAACCTCTGTAGGCCCACCAGTAATAAACAAAAAAAAAAAAAACAAAAAAAAAAAAAAAAAACAATTAAAGATCGCAGGTATTTGTCTTCGAGTTGCACTTTTCTTTATTATCACGAGTTAAACACAAAATTGTTCTGGCTTTGGCAGCGACTGTGCAACCCTTTGTATCAGTCATTATAGTGACCAACGCTATTGAACGCACTGCGCCGTTCTATCTATCTGCATATCTACGCATACAGTGTATAGAATATATATATTTAAAAATCGTATGTCTGTCTGTATTATATTTATCTATGTAGCTTAAATGTTTGGTCTGAGAAAGCGAAACTCAGTCCTCATTCAACGCCTCTAAGTTGCGGGATCCCAGAGCGGCATTCGCGGGACTTGTCCAATCAGATTACCCTGACACCGACTCAACTAGTCGGGGGAAAACGCGGTGACGTCTGGAACCCCAACCTCCTGCGTCTGAGGCCGACGATTAAAACTCAGTGACACCATTCTCCCTCCCGTGTACCTTTCTTTTCCTCTTTATTTATCTATTCATGCATTACATTTATTCAATTTGTCTATCTTTACGTATCGTTCTATCTTTCTATCTGTTTGTATCCTATCCAATAGCTAAGTAAACGATACTTACCTGTAAGTTGAAGTTTGCTGCATGTTCTACAGAACGGTCAGTGATCTGCTATGGACCAAATGAGATAGTGCTAGAATAGCCAAGAACGCGTCATCTTAAGAACAGTGCAGTTAACTATTATAATCCCTATCAAATCCTGCGTAATATAACCTATTATGAGATGTAATATTTAGCATATATTCTGTAAGTGTGGCCACCAGAATTGTTTGGAGATTCGTGATGTCCTTAAATAGGGACGGTTGCGTGCCATTGGGTGGCCATTTGGTCCATAGCAGATCAATGATATGTACACCATACAGCATACTTCAAGTTACAGGTAAGTATCGTTTATTTAGCTATTCTACAGAACAAGGTCAGTGATCGCTATTGGATCCAATGACACTTCAAAGCAAGAACAGTTAACTCACCGGCATCATTTTGTACCATTGTGGTTCTCTATATAGAAGCCTTGTAAGTAAAGAGTTGTCGCTTCTTTCAACAACAGTCATACCATTATACCTTTTCCTGTAATGAAATATGGACAGTGTTTATCACGCTCACATTAAAAAAAATATATTTTATGGTATTTTATACAACCACAAGTAGGCCTACGTTAATTTTATTTGCGTGATTAATAGTAATAACCTTACCTGACAAAATAAGGGCGAATTAAATAATGATCGGACCAAATAACATGTTACACCGGTTAATGTTTCATGTTCATTAAGGTTTATCAGCACTAGCCCATTATAAAAGCAGTATGTATGCATAGGGCTAGTCAATGTGCTAAAACTGCTCATGTTTTAAACCTTTACAATAGAATGTGCTATTTCTCACAGCATTTTCTCTATCTGTTCATTGTTTGTATGTTATTCCGTCTGGCCCTTTGCCAGGCGCTCTATTTTATTCCCTGACTCTTCACTTTTATGTGCGTCTCTTGTATTGTTTTTGAGGCATCCACTGCAGTTCAGTTATCATTGCGTCACATCCATTATCTAAATAAAAAGACAAATTAAAATTAAACTGTGCAGCCCATAAAAAAGCAGAAACAAAAAGATGCTCCTCCACCAACATTAGCCAACACACGTCGTCTTTCCCATTGCCCCCACCCTGTCTTCATGTCCCCACTTATTATCCGACTAATGACAGACCGGACACTGGTGGATAGACAGTTAGACACCCCCAGCTTTGGTAATGACCGTGTGCTTTCCCCGGGCTAACATCCTTGCCTGCCTAGATAATAGTAGATAAATTAGGCCCCATTTGTCCCAACCCAAGTCCTATAATTAAACACGGAAAATCCTGCATCATGATAATACAACAGACAATAAAGAAACAAGTTATTGGAAGGCAAATTTAATGCACTGACTTTTCTAGTCTTCAGGCCCGTGCACAATATGGCCTATAGAGTTCTGACGTTGGACGTTAAGCATCCAACTCAACTCCAAAGATTTCTACAGACAAAGAGAAAGGAATAAAGACAATGAACATGCTCCGCCATCATTTAAAGGCCTAGAATGAAAAGGCAGGGTCTTTAAAGCGACCCAATAGGCATTACATCACTGACGCTATGACTTTTTTATATCAGTTAACTGTTCTCTATGGGGTTTAACGTCTCCTATGTTCATCTAGGGACTCCTATACGGCGATGGGCCCAAGACTTACGTCTGACAATTTTATGTGCTGCCACAAACGAGACAGGGCGGGGATACCATGACTCCTGTCTCACATTATACTGACACCGATCCAAGCAGTTACAGGGGACGAATATCGGACAAATAAATCTGCAGATCGTGGGATTTGATCCGCGTCCTCTGATCTGAAGACTAACGCTCTACCACATGAGCCAGCTCGACCCCCCCCCCCCCCTCCTAAACGACCCCCCCCCCCTCTTATATCAGTTAATGACAGTGCTTACTCTTATATAGGTCCTGGTGTATGAACAACAACCATCTCGAATAAACATGACCAATTTTTGTATTTCTCTTTTTTAAACCCTTCGGTCCGCAAAATAGACATATGCCTACAAATAGACATTATCTTAGTGAGAATTCTTCTTGTAACAAATATGAGCCATGAAGTAGTGTATAAACACATAAGCTTAAGTCCCAGATTGATAACAATACTTAATAAGGAAAGATGATTTGTCTACATAGTTATAATTATCGCTAAATTTCCCTCTCACTTTCGGAGAAATAAAACACCGAACCACCTCCACTGTCTGATGAATTACTTCATCGACTCACTTTCCTGCTGTTTCAATTAAGCCTTAACCACTCCTAAATTTATCATTTTTCCAAACATGTTCACAATGCGTCCTTTCTACCGTCCAACATTTATCAGCCCCTTGAGGCTCCCCTCGCACCCCTTCCCAGAGCGGCCTATCATGGGCGAGAGAGAGAGCGCCCCAGACACAATACTTGAGGAAAACGAGAGCATGTTTTCAGATCCTGGGCTTGCAGCTTTAACAACATACAAGCAATTGGAGAGCTTCGTATTTCACAAGTCCTGACCCGCGGCAAGTGGATCTTTACTTTTAGTCGTTTTGAAGTAAGCTAGAGAGGGGACTTCCTATTCGTAAAAGGCTTGACAAGGCGTTGTAGAGTGGGGAGTTTCCCCCCTTGCCGGCCTCGTTATAAACAAGTAGGCTGCATTGCTGACATTATTATTTGCAGTCAACTATGTAATTTGTATTGGTATGGCTATAGCTAGGTCTAACATAGGGAGATACTGGGTTATTGTACTAATCCCACGACCTGTTTAAAGTCGTATAGAGTCTAGCTATGACTGTCAGTGAAAACCTCCTTTTATAAGAATTATAGGAAGTCAAGGAGTACTGTTAGTAGCTTCCTAAAAGGGACAACATTAGTCACTACCGGATAGACAACAGAAGCTATAATGGTGAGTAAAAAAGTGATGCATTTTTTAACTGCTCTTCACCAAACGTCTTTTAATTTATTTCCTTTAATTCTTTACAGGCTTGATTATGTTTCTAAAGAACAAATTCGTTTACGTTATGATTAAAGCGTATGGTTTTTCTATATAATAATGTCCTCAATATTGTGCTTCTTCTTCTCCAAATTTCAATCTTATCCTCCCTTACATAATTTATTTGTTTAATAATAACTTTTAGGTTTATTGATATAATAGAAAAACATCATCATTATTGTCATCATCATCGTCATCATCATCATCATCATCATCATCATCATCATCATCATCATCATCATCATCATCATCATCATCATCATCACCATCATCATCACTATTATTAAAATAGTAGGATTCTTTAAATCTGTTGGTATTGCTTTTACGATTGCTATTAATATGATTAAAAGATAAACATTCCCAATTGTTTGGGTATGTTTGGGTAAAGTTGATCACCACAGAAGTTCACCGTTCATATTACACCAACAGTGATTCTAGAAATTGTAGGAGTGCATTCATAATTTTTGGGCTAGTACAAAGCGGCCTGCGTAGTTTTGAAAAGAATATGTTTTTATCATTACCGTTTTCAGACAGTTATATCGCAGCTGTGTTCTTTCCATGTAGTATGCAGTTCCCTCCTATCTCTCTCTCTCTCTCTCTCTCTCTCTCTCTCTCTCTCTCTCTCCATTGCGCTCTCTATCTCTCCCCTTGCGTCTTTGTCTGCCTGTTTTCCTCCTTCCTCCTTCTCCCTGTGTGCCTTTCTCTCTATGTCTGTCTATCTATCTGTCTTTATGCCTGTCCCGCTCCCCCCCCTCTCTCTCCTCCCCCCTCTCTCTATCTCTCTCTCTCTTTATAATTACTTTCATTCTCTCCTTTTCAGTCTCCGCTTAATAATAGAATATATCTTTCTTGAATATTCGTCCTGAGTCTATGTTTAGCTATTTTCACTTTTATTTGAAGAACATTAAAAAACAGTGTGCACTTGAAGGAAATATAATACAGTATATCGATGAAAACAATCAAAGAATCGTTGAGGCAACAAAGGCTTACCACCCAAGGCAATTATTTGATCCGTATGGAAAATACGGCAAGAAGATAAGCTAGGCAGTTTTGTGGATCATTTACTCCACCACGTCTGCAAGGTGACTCAATGTATAGGTATTCAGCGGACTGATACGGATACGAAGAAAGAAAACAGCAAAACTACAATGGATTATGGCGACTTAGTTGACATAAGTTAACCGTCTGGTGGCTCATTGCAACTCCTTAGTTTGACTATTTTGGGGTGTGGGGTGTAGACCTGTGCAGGGAATAATGCTGCCATCTTTGCCATGACCGTCCTCAGCACCAACTAAATTGTGAAACTGCTACTTCTATTTATTATTAGGCCGCCTTATTGAAACTGGTAGGAAAAATCGCGTACTATTTTGGTCAGGAGGTAAGGTTTTGTAGTATTAATATGGGGACAGGACCTTGTAATTAAACTCAAAATAATTATAGTTTGTTCCTACTCTCATAAACTAATGCTGTTGGAAGTATAGAAGTTCGTATAGAAAACACTTGTCATAATCAATTTTAGGGGGCTGTCTTTATAAAAGCCTTTAAATGAAGTTGAATCATTGTATGATGCAAAAGGAAAAAAACAAAACAAAAGGTGTTGCTTCCGCGAGCATAATAAAGTGGGAAAAATCTAATTAAAAAAAAATGTATATTCTTTAGTTTAAAAGATGTTAGATATTTTTTTTTGTTTGTTTAACGTATCACAAGTTTCCACCTCGATATTATATATGTCTGCATGTTTTACGATTTGCCATTCAGATGCTAAAGTTGTGAAAAGAAAAATGTAGATTTCTTTTATTGTTATACGATAGCTAATGCATTGATCTTGTTGTCGGTATACATTTTCCCAAATGATTGACAGTTGACCTTAAACCGCTGGGTGCAACAACAAGTGTGCATGGCATGCACTTTTATTTACATGCATTGATCACCATAACTAGCAGCGACGAAAATAAAACTGTATCTCTATCGATGCTATGTCAAGACAATTATCGATTTATTCAAGTTCGATGAGACTTCGTCACTACAAAATAATATTCTCTGACATTCAATCACAAACGCCTAATATTACTACCCATAGCTTTTCTCAGTCATTTTTTTAAACAAGATAAAATTAAAATATTATTTAAAGAACTTGTTATTAATTGCGTTACTATAAATGATTAAAAACAGGCTTGATAGAAATTGATAAGAATTAAATTCGTTTTTTTTGTGATAAACATTAACCAGTCTTACTCCGTCTTCAAACGCCTTTTCCGTTGTAAATAAAGAAGTTTATGGAAACAGACATACATTTAATATTCATTTTAACAAAATAATAAAATTTGCGTAGTTGCTAATAATATCAAATTCATTCTCCCGTCTTTCTGTCTAGGCGAGAGAGAGAAAGAGAGAGAGAGAGAGAGAGAGAGAGAGAGAGAGAGAGAGAGAGAGAGAGAGAGAGAGAGAGAGAGAGATAGAGATCGTATATTTTTTAAGACACAAAGACAGTTTGTTCCCTTTTGTTCCCTTTTTATGTCACATATCTTTGATACCCCCCCTCCCCTAAACCAACCCCATCTCCTTCGTTATTCTTTGTTTGTTTTAATATCCTTTTTTGTGTGTACCAGTAACTTTATATTGGACACATGGCAAAGATACAGTACTAGTAAAATTAATGTTTACCAACAAAGCAACCATATTACGTGAGAACAGGAACAGTGTAGCAGTTATGCACCCAACATACGTGTGATTAATAGTGTGGTTCTTTATTCGTTTAAATCTCTTAAGTCTCCCCGACAACCCTAGCCTCACAAGAAGAATAATGACATGCCATTTATTCTATCTTTGCCTTTGTGTTACCCTTTGTTGTAAAAATTATAAAGAGCAAAACAGGCGTATAGACGGTGACTTTAAAGTAGGTTTATGACACAAGCTGAAATTAGTTTGTCATGGTTTTCTCACCTATGAATAAAAAATAATGAAACAGTTCACGCCACGATACAAAATACTTTATCCAACCCATACAATTCTTAAAAGTAAAGAGAGTAGTAGTCTCTGAAATCGGCGATGATAGAACTCTAAAGTTATAATATTACTTTCTACTTTTCAAAGGTTTAGCATGTATGTTACCATAACTGTAATCTTTATGGTGTAGACACGTAGCATAAACAGAGACACTTAATCACACACATCGAAAATAATTTATTGCAAATCACGTTATATCCTAATGTGATTACTGACTATTAATTTTAATTTTTTTTTAAATCAGCAACGTGTTGGATTCAAATGGAGATAATTATTCTAAGAACTAAGATATTTCATATAATAATCATAATTCTCTCGGCATTAGAGATATGTTCAGTAATTACTTTGTTTGATATTAATAAAAATAGGTTAAAATAATGTGTAAAGTGAGTACGCATTTTACCAAGGCATAACTCAAAGGACATGATCTTTGCCTCGATATAACGAAAAAGCTTAATAAACAGGACCGCTCTTAATGCAGAGAAACCGATCCATGTAACTTGACGACAGATTTACAGCGGTACAGGAAGTAGGCAATCATGGCCTGAATTAGGTCTAGTGGTGTGTGCTCACATAGCGCTCACTCTGGGCCAGTACAGGCTTTGCGAATGGGGTTTTCTGAACGTCCATTGGTTATGTGAGTCTATGATAGAGCTATGATTGGACGGCGGTGATGATTCCCATTCCTGTCGTCATCGTTTTGCCATGGTTTCAGTTATTGCAAGGTCTCCAGTGTCGGCGGGCGACAAAGAGAAATGAAGCTTAGCTGGTTACAACCAAGGGTGCTATTCTTACTAACCACAAAGAGAAAGTAGATTTAGACATCCCAATTTTACATCTAATAACACTGTAAGTCAGACGTCTAAATCTAGTTTGTCTTTGTACTTATTACCCTAGCGACTGTTCTAATAACTACTACAGTGGGGTCTTCTGGTCTTTGCACAGCGTTTGACACGAAATGTCAGCAGCAGTCTGACGTGGTTTAACGCGGTCAGATTCTCACTGCAATTTGCGAACAATTGGGACCGGACCAATAATGTAATAAGGATAATTATCATCCTGTATTGTTTCGGCCTTCTGTGCAGTTGGATGATTGCCTTTTATGTCTAAACGTGAGTCACTGTATCTACCGCGTGCTCTTCCTCGGGAAAAGTGTGGGTTATTTGCATATCATTTTTTGTGTGCACTTTACACAATCTATCAATTCGCATGCTAAAACTTGACCCCCCCCCCCCCTTACCCCGCCGCCTCCGCACACACACACACAAAATAATCGAAGAAAACAGGAACAATAACATCAACAAAACAAATTTCAAAATAAAAAATCTGCTCCCACTACCGCCAATATTTTTGCAGTGCGACTTGTGGTATAGTAGGTATACACTATTTTAACGTTTAATTCTTTCCTTCTCGACTGCGATCATTTTCTTTCTTTCTTCTTAAACTGCCCCCCCCCCCCTCAACCTTTTTTTTCTCTCTTTCTCACTCTCTCTCTCTCTCTCTCTCTCTCTCTCTCTCTCTCTCTCTCTCTCTCTCTCTCTCACTCACTTTTAACCCATTTATCTGTCTACATATATAATTATAAATATATATTGTTCTACCTTGTGAGCATGGCCATTTCTTGCGAAACATGTATTTCAAACGGCTTTGTCAGCCGCTGTCTTCGGGCGTCTGGCGTAACTGGCGTTTGGTTGCGTGGTTCCCGCCTTTTTTGTAGCGCTTCTGTCTATCTATCTGTCTATCTATCTATCTATCTATCTATCTATCTATCTATCTATCTATCTATCTATCTATCTATCTATCTATCTATCTATCTATCTATCTTTCTATCTATGCTATCTTTATCTATCTATCTATCATGTGTTGCGGGGGATTGTCAGATATCAGTCTTGGGGCCCGTCCACAATGTAGCCTAAATAGTTCTAACGTTGGACCTTACAACAAACTCAAATCAATTCTTCATCAATCGCTCACTCAATATTTTTCTTGCTTTGTTTACTCTTATTCTAAAGTTTTTCTCTGCTCTCTCCTCTGTATCCTTTTCTTTCCCCTCTTTCTCCATTCACCAATCACCCCTTCTATCTCTCTCTTTCTCTTTTGTCCATTATAGTATGCCAAGATTGGTATTACACTTAAGGACATAGTTCGGGTTACTTTTGATGCCCAACTAACAGGCACATTTCTAAAATTTCTTTTCAAGCGAATGTTTAACAAATGGCAATAATGCTTCTTGTCGTTGCAAAAATGCTTTAAATTCCCCTACTGTCGATCCCACTGGCTATTGTATCCCCCTTTGTCCTTCCCCCGATCTCTTTTTCTTATTCTCTCACTTGTCCTGTATTTTTGTCTCTCTCTTTAAGTTCAACCTTCTATATTTCTCGACTATATTAGAATTTTACCTCTTTATCTTCTTCCCCCCTCTCTCTCTCTCTCTCTCTCTCTCTCTCTCTCTCTCTCTCTCTTTCTCTCTCTCTATCTCTCTCCTTTAACTTCTATTATTCTTTCCATCCAACCCCTACACTCTCTTTTGTCGTTTACTGTCTGCCTGCCTACCTGTTTATTTGCTTTCCATTCAGGTTCTACGTAAAACTCTTTTTGAACTGCCCTACTCAATAGCATTTATTCCTTTAAAGGTTTAGTGGCTGTTTGGATTGCTTTTTCCAGTTTAGATTCTAAAAGATCAGTAAAATTAAATCTCGTCTTTTTGTTCAGGGCAGAAAAAATGGTGGTACATTGATACTAAAATAATTGCTTTAAACGAGTCTATAAACAACCAAGAGGAGAACAAGCCTGGTTTAGAGGTTTGTAAACACACGTTGTAAACAAACAATTGGTTAATCGTCATGTCAGACTTTTATTCTTTTCACTTTACAATGGAATGTCTCCATTCGTGTCTAAAGCGAAACGTCCGAGAAGACTTTACCGCTATCTAAATATTTGCAATATAAATAATTCTAGCGCGGCCATCTACACATTATGTGTGTCTATGTTTGACGAAAGCTGCCATTGACCTTTAATCATTCATCAACATTCCTTTGTATAGTCTCGGTCAATATATAAAAACGTTCCCCATCCAGGCCGTTAAAGTTTGATTTTATCGACATCTTAAGAAGGTGAGAATGAATAGGCCATCCATCAGTGAGACACATTTTGGTTAAGTTTATTTAGTACAGGGCTAAGGAGCTGTGATGTACATTTAACCAGCTTTCTTGTTTTTCTATTGCTTTTCTCCCTATGTCGGTTTCTTTAGAAGAAAAGCGTTTTCATATTATGTTTTCAATTTGAGACCTATTTTTTTTATATGGAACATCTTTGTATTAAATAGAATAAACTATTTTGTATTTGTTTAACTCCATAGATTTGTCTTACAATACATATGTTTTAAAATATTAATGTTCAACTGGTTTATGGCAATTGGTATTGTTTCGTGATATCATACGACTTTTATGGGTATTGGTCATCGAATGCTCTCCCGACAAGCCTGTAAGCTAAAAATGGATGACCCGTGTCAGGGTCCATTTTTACAGGGAAAGCGGTGTCAGAGTGAAATTTAGTGGAGTCGTATAGGCCCTACCAACTTGCGCCGACAGTAGTGCTGGTAGCAGTTCAGCCAACAAGAGATGGCTAATTAGATATGTCCGCAAACTGAACCACAGAATACGGCAGTGTTTGTCCCAGGTAGAAATTCGTCTTGTAACAGGAATAACCATGTTACCGCATGTCGCGCCACTAATTAAAAAAAAAATTAATTCTTTAGTGCCCCGTAAGTTTCTCCTACAGTCTAAGGCTTTTGGAGAACAAAAAAGGAAAAGACACCATAACAAGAACACGTTTTCTTTTAATCTCAATGTATTTGCATAAAGAGGTAAAGACGACACGGGTCTACCATCCCTGGGGAAAGGTGGGAAAGTCCACGCGTGTTTGGCCTAGGACTAATTACACTGAGGCCTGGGCGTGCTGATCTCAATATACTGGTCCTAGATCCACAACAGTTACCTCTATACGATTTCTATGTTAAGTTGTCAGTCTAGATCTTGACCGCCCATCTTAATGCAATGCAATAAATGATTCGACAGATTTGCAGCGCAGTCTAGGATGTTGTTGTTGATGAGTTCGTTTAATGTCCAACATCAGCACTATATAGGCTATATTATGGCCAGGCCCCAAGACTAACGAGACAGGGTGGGGATGTCATGATGGTCACATTATACTGACACCGACCCAACTAGTAGGGAGGGCAATCGCCAGACCTCGAACCCGGACCTTTTGCGTCGGAAGCCGATGTTCCACCCCAGGACCACCGCGCCTCCCGGAGTCTAGGAACCCCCCCCTCCCCAAGAAAAAAAACAGCTCTCTCTCTCTTTCTCTTTCTCTCTCTCTCTCTCTCTCTCTCTCTCTCTCTCTCTCTCTCTCTCTCTCTCTCTCTCTCTCTCTCTCTCTCTCTCTCTCTCTCTCTCTCTCTCTCTCTCTCTCTCTCTCTCTCTCTAATAAGGCATGCACATTGTCAAAATATTTACATTTAAGCCTTGTTATTTTTCAAGTGTAAATCAGTGTGAACATGATCTTTTTTCCATCTGCCTAATTGTGAGTGATAGATGCCTACTGTAACAATGCTGCTTGAGTGGCATATTTTGTCCCGTGAGCATTTCTGGCTGTTGCCTCTTTGCTTGCCCATCTTTGTTTTAACTTCTACATTGGAAGCTGGAGTCTCAAGTTTGCAACAACTGTGCAAGGCGCAGAAATCCTCAACGTATATTTGTACACTTGAGCTGCATCGCTGTTGGTTTTTATTTTAAGTGGAAGCTGCTGGAAAATAGAACGACCTAGATAAAAACACACTGTTGTGTAGGCTATGCCATCTCTGTAGGGCATCTCTGTTCATCTCAGGGTAAAGATGTATTTCTTCTCCCATGAAAGCAAACATTTTCTTCATTCGTTGGATTATTCTATGGATTAAATATTCCGATAAATTGTTGCCATGACGTTTCGGAACAGTTCAAGTGAAATACGAATACGGTACGTCTAACAATGAGCAGCTGTTACCTAGTGTTGGCCATTTTTGGTCAATAAGAAAAAGCAACCTTGCATACATTTTCTTTTGCTATGGCTTCAGATAATGTATTAGTTATAAGGTTGCGCATTTCAATCGTCGCGTAGGCTTTTTTATAGTAAGCCAACCGTTATCTTGACTAGACCTTAAATTTGAACAAAATAAATTTCATGGCTACAATGACATTCGCTAAGAATTCGGCCTTATAAGTAAAAACAACTGCATGCCCATGTTAGGAGCAATAGTTACAGACTTGGCTAAAATGAAAAGGACACTGAATACAAGAAAACAAACTCTCTTTATCCATATGCCTCTCTCGTTTTTTCCTGCCTATCTCTCTCACTTTCTTTCCCATAAAGAACTACCTGTTTTTTTTCGTTTTTTTTTAATAACAATAAGTATTTGTACAGGCTTTGTCGCTCAAGGATGTAGCTATTTTGTTTGGTAAATGAATGTTAGGAGCATGCATAGTGAACACTGAAGACAATACATATTCATGAAATGGATGCTGTTGAACTGATTAAGAATCTCGAGGCAGTAAGAGTCTCTATTGCCGTTTTTGTGCTTTTAAGTTGACAGGTTGATGAAATACATAGCGCACAAATTACGGAATTACGTAGTCGACAACAGAAGACATGTTTGAAACAGGATTCCTTGCGTTTTGCGTCGACTGATGCTTTATTATCATCACTCAACTGCATTTGAAGAGGCATAATGGCTACACTCAAATTTACTTTTGTAGCTTGTAGCTTTCATTTTACTCTTTAGTGTTAATAAACTTTAAAAGCGTTTCAAGAGGTAAATTTTGGTGGGCTTCTGTGTAAAAACTATGCATTCAAGGATCCGGCAAATGGTCAGTATGCAGTTTAACTTTCACGGTTTCATTAAAGAAACAAAAAAGTAATAATAATTCAAAGAAAAAGTAGGCGATCATGACGACTTCAGGTCTTAGTCATTACGTTAGCGAGATAATTGCTGTGAGGATATGACACGTTGTCAAAGCATTTAGCAAGTCAATTAACGCCAGCGACTCAAATCATCCCAAATATCATAGGATGATCACCTCGTGAGTTTTTTTTTTGTTTTTTTTTTTTCATTTAGAAATGACACAGCTGTTAGTAATTTAGCGCTGGTGTGAAGAACAACAAGGACGTTAGTAAATCAGTGCAGATTGCAGTTTAAACCGACCAGGAACGGACAGGAGTAGACTGTCTCAAGTAACAGCGGAGAGCGGGAGGAGTTTTCTAGCAAGGGATGATCGGAGTTTTCTGAGTTTTCTCAGCTGTTTTTCCCATAAGAAAGAAAACAGAAATGAGGTAAGATTATTCTCGATGGTAGAGTTGCATAAGCGATAAAGAAAGCGACGAGCTTGTTCAGTAGATAGCGGTTTATAAAAGCCCCTGCAACTAAGAGCAATAGTACTTGGACGCGTTCTTGGTTATTATTATGATAATTAGTAGGCATGCAACAGTGCTACGAACTTAGATACCAGAATGAGGGTAGATTTTAGTGTGGGGTCTAAGCTCAACGCGTAGTTGTACTTACTACTCTAAAAATCAGATACGTTTGATTTAAATATAATTTTGTACTCTGCAGTTATCAAACTCCTTTAGCATTTAAATATGTACAGCCCGTACCCAGACCTTGGGAATTTAATTCATCACACACACACACATGCACACACGCACATACGCACCACACATTCTATTTAACATTAGTCTAGAGCGTCGATTTTGTGAAGTATTTGTGTTTATGCGAACACTTGATTCAAAATTTTAACAGATTTCGTTTAGATGGTTTTGTTTATTCCTCCATCTGTATCATTGATGTCAGGCACATGTGAGCGTAACATGTTATAATAATGCCAGTGTGCGTACCACAACATAGCAATGCTTATCAAATGCATAAAATAATAATACTCCTCACTGTAAATTTTTTCATGATGTGGAGATAACATAATGCAGTTCTCATAACCGCTAGCATATATACGTGTAAAACCCTCCCCATCTTTTTGTCAGCGGCTTTTCTGACATTTTATTCTTATTCAATAATAATGCTTTTCGGCGGAGAAGATCAAATTGTTTATGTTAGTATAGAATAAAACATTGAAAAAAAAATTTAAAAAATGTTTACGAACATTCCATCGTCGTGTCCCTGTTTAAAAACTTCAACGTGTACACAGTTTTCGGTTTAATGGCGTCATCGACAAACTTATAATAATGACAACTGAATATTTACCATTATTAAATTGTGGCTCAACGGTAAAGCGTAATGATCTGAATCAAAGAGATTTTACTCAAAGGTTGGATCGGTGTTAGCATAATGGGATTAACGGGAACACGACATGGCATTGCTGTTGATATTAGACGTTAAAAGACCAGTTCACCCATTCACTTAAGGAACTCAGTTTATGCTGTTATTACCCAAGGTGCCTGCAATTTCTCATCTTGTATCTCTCCCTCTGTCTCTCTCTCTCTCTCTCTCTCTCTCTCTCTCTCTCTCTCTCTCTCAAATGTGGTCTGATAGGAAAAGTGTTGAAAGCTATTAAATGTATGTACAATGTTAAAATACAAAAAACAAATTGTATTTAAAATTTGTAAAAATGTAATTAAAAAAAAACGCACACACACACACAAAATAATCGAAGAAAACAGGAACAATAACAACAACAAAACAAATTTCAAAATAAAAAATCTGCTCCCACTACCGCCAATATTTTTGCAGTGCGACTTGTGGTATAGTAGGTATACACTATTTTAACGTTTAATTCTTTCCTTCTCGACTGCGATCATTTTCTTTCTTTCTTCTTAAACTGCCCCCCCCCTCAACCTTTGTTTTCTCTCTTTCTCACTCTCTCTCTCTCTCTCTCTCTCTCTCTCTCTCTCTCTCTCTCTCTCAAATGTGGTCTGATAGGAAAAGTGTTGAAAGCTATTAAATCTCTCTCTCTCTCTCTCTCTCTCTCTCAAATGTGGTCTGATAGGAAAAGTGTTGAAAGCTATTAAATGTATGTACACGCATGCCAAGTGTGCGGTACGTGTGGACAAGTTAACACTTTTGACTTTTTTGAATTTATGACTGGTCGCAATCAAGGTTGAATTTTGTCTTTATAACTTTTCACAATGTACATATCAGAGTTGGATGAGAAATTGCGTGAATCTGATGTGGAAGGCTGTGAATTATTAACAAATGTTGAAAGAGCTTGTTCTCTTATGTATGCTGATGGCTTATGTTTTTTTTCTGAAAACGTTAAAGATATCTAACGTAAAATAGACCAACTTGAACAACGTTTATAACAAGTGGAATATGAATTTTAATCTGAGTAGGACTAAAAATAGCGTTTTCATTTACATTGTTCAAGATTATGCTCTGCTTAGAAGTTTGAGGCATGAAATAGAAAATACTATGCGCTAATTGTTGTGTACATGTGTACGGGTTTAACGGGCTGAGGGATATACGGATTTAATGGGCTAAGGGGGGGAAAGGGAGGGGGAGAGATGGAGAGAGAGAGAGAGAGAGAGAGAGAGAGAGAGAGAGAGAGAGAGAAAGGGGAATGGGGGGTAAAGTCTGAGAAGGTTAGATGAGATCAGTACTTGATTCATTATTATTATAACATTTAACAGTAACTGCGCATGCGTTACTACGATGTGGTTTGTGGTTTTTATAAAGTACATCGGAATTTACTATGCGAATTGACCCTTCGATAAAGCATTGGGCTGGACTTTTAAACTTATATAATAAAAGACACGCAAAAAACGTTTTTGTACAATTGGTAATCCATGATAAAAGTGACCGTTCAAATTGGGCATCAGCGATGCGCCTACTTAGTGTACTGTGGTTATGTCAAACAACCGGGGAAACAGATGTTTTTGTTAAAAGAGTTAAAGGAAGACTTAAAAACTGAAGCACTCAAAATTAAATGCTCAAGCAGGTATAATTTGTCCCATGTACCTATATTTCTACCCTCATCCCTTCGCTGCTCTCCATGTTTAGAAACTGAACTCTCACAGAAAACGAAGAATGTTCGCAGTGCTTTGCAACAAAAGCTTACCGTTAAAGTGCAGTACGTATTGTTTCAATTTTTTCAAAAATAATTTGTGTATTTTTGCAACATTAAAGAAGACGAATATTATGTAATTTTAGATGCAGTATTGAGAGACAGAGGGAGAGAGAGAGAGAGAGAGAGAGAGAGAGAGAGAGAGAGAGAGAGAGAGAGAGAGTAAAACTCAATTATGGAAGAGAAAAAGTCAGTAGAAATGTTTCGAAATATTTTAAAGTCATCTGATAATTTTATACTTAGTGCTTTTGTATGCAACTTAGACCAAATATTTAAATGAAGGCATGGACTTCTATGGTATAATAATTGTTACATATTTTTTTCATTTGATTTGACCTCAAATATCCCATAAAATCTCAATTTCTCTCTCTCTCTCTCTCTCTCTCTCTCTCTCTCTCTCTCTCTCTCTCTCTCTCTCTCGCTTAAACTTTCTCTCTGTCTGTCTCTGCATAGTTTTTTGTTTGCCTCTTTTCCTCTTTCTTTCTCTTCCTTAAGTTCTTACGACCTCTCTTTGTCTGTCTGTATGTCTGTCTGTCTGCCTGTCTGCCTGTCTCTCTCTCTCTCTCTGTCTGTCTGTCTCTCTCTCTCTCTCTCTGTCTCTCTCTCTCTCTCTCTCTCTCTCTCTCTCTCTCTCTCTCTCTCTCTCTTTCACATTCATCTCTATGCCAACCTATATATTTGTCAGTTATTCTTTGGCCATTTGCTCATTAATTAATCCCCTTGGAGTGTGACGGTAATATATTTTTGACAAAATGCCAAATCTTATAATCTAAGCTAAATGCACCAAAGATAAAGGGTTTTTCTTAATAATGATCAGTTGTTTACATAGCTTGCTCTGTATATTTATGATGCTGTCTTGTAATCTTTCACAGCATTGACTCAGGGAAGCTTTATTGGAAATTAATGACCTCTCTGTCAGTCGGTTAGTTAGTCAGTCAGTCTGTCAGTCAGTCAGTCAGTGTGTCAGTCAGTCAGTCAGTCAGTTTGTCTGTCTGCCTGTCTCTGTGTGTGGGTGTGTGTCTGTGTGTCTCTCTCTCTCTGTCTCTCTCCTCTCTCTCTCACTGTCTCTCTCTGTCTCTCTCCTCTCTCTCTATCTCTCTCCGTCTCTCCTTCTCATTGACAAAGGTTAGATAGATAGATAGATAGATAGATAGATAGATAGATAGATAGATAGATAGATAGATAGATAGATAGATAGATAGATAGATAGATAGATAGA